>PVLC010034538.1:0-16838 GCA_004027655.1 Graphiurus murinus
GGACGGCTCACTTCCGGCAAGCCGACGGGCCGTCGCTGCAGAGCTTCCGGGCAGCAACACGTTCCGCTCACTTCAAGGTTCCGCGGCTTCAGGAGGCCGCGCCACGCCCTCCCGTGGCTCCGCCCCCGTATCCCCGCGCAACGCGCGATGCCCACGGGGTGGCGCTCTGGTTGCCCTGGCGACCCTGGGCCCGGGGGTTTCGAATAGGATGCTCTAGTGGTCCTTTCCTGACTAAGCCTTCCCTTCTCTGAGATCCTGAAATGCAAGGATTAATAACTGTAGCTGAGCCGGGCGTGGTGGCGCACGCTTGTAATCCCAGCATTCGGGAGGCTGAGACTGGAGGAGCCGGGTTCGCGGCCAGCCTCAGCTACCTAGTGAGGCACTCCGCAACTTAGTGAGACTCGGTTTCAAAATAAAGCATAAAAAAATAGGGCTGGAGGTGTAGCTCGGAGGTAGAAGTCCCCTGAGTTCAATCCCCAGTACCGCAAAAAAAAAACAAAAAACAAAAAGACAAACAAACTGCAGCTGCCTCCCTGCAATTCGGGGTATGATGAACGTTGTACGATGAGTAATTTTGTGGGGGTTGAGTAGACTGATCTTAGTCCTTCCCTGTTTTTAGTCCCTCTTCAAGACAGCCCCCCAACCTCCACCCCAAGGCACAAAACTCAGAGACTCCAAATTGCTCCTTCCACATGGATCCCCTGGGATCCTGCGAGTCTGGCTCAACAGCTAGAGTCCCCCAAGCAAGGAGGGATCTCTGCCAACCTCCAGCAGCTGGGGCCCAGTGCCCTACCCTCAATGTCCCCACCTCTGGGTGCCTGGCTTCCCCAAGAGAAGTCAGCTGAGGGTTTCCCACAAATGAGAATGCCTCACTCAGGACAGAGCCTTATGGCTCCCTTCGGCCACACGTGGTCTAGCCTGGGGTTCCCTCAGGACATCAGGAGAGCAGATGGCCTAGTGTGGTTCCTTGGCTCCCCTTAGTAAGTGACAAACAATGCTTCTGTTTTCTTAAGACTCAGACAGCGGGACAGATGCAGGCTGGCAGAGATCTCTGGAGAGGAGTCAGGGAGTGAGGTGTCAGCAGAACTAAAGGCCAGGCCTTGGGCAGTGAGCCCACCTTCCACCCAACCCCAACTTGTGAGATTTCTTATTTCCCTCCAATGGAGCAATATTTCAGGGGTGTTACTGAGGGTAGGGCAGGGAACAAAGCCAAGGGGACCTCTTGGCCTCCTGTTTTTCAAGGGACAGGCCCTATTCTTGGATCTGTAGCTGTCCCACTGATCCTCTGGGTAATAAGGGCAGGTTGCTTTTTCTTTTTTTCTTGCGGTACTGGGAATTGAACTCAGGGGCATTCTACCTCCGAGCTATACCCCCAGCCCTATTTTTTATTCTTTATTTTGAAACCAGGTCTCACTAAGTTGCGGAGTGCCTCACTAGGTAGCTGAGGCTGAACTCGAACCCGGATCCTCCGGTCTCAGCCTCCCAAATGCTGGGATTACAAGCGCGCGCCACCATGCCCGGCTCAGGTCGCTTTTTCTAAACCTTACTCTCCTCTGTTGGAAAAAAAGGGACAGGGGCATGTTAGATATCTACACATGTAATGCATGAGGCATAGTTGTTATTAAAGGAATTTCCTAGCCAGGCATGGTGGCATATGCCTGTAATCCCAGTCTGAGACAGGAAGATCACAGGTTCAAGACCAGCCTTGGCAAATTAAGATCCTGTCTCAAAATAAAAAATTAGCCAGATATGGTGGCTCCTACTGGTAATCACAGTACTTGAGACAGGAGGATATTAGGTTCGAGGCTTGCCTCAGCAACTTAGAGAGACCCTATTTCAAAGTTAATAAATTTAAAAAGGGCTGAAAATGGGCTAGGGGTGTAGCTCGGAGGTAGAATGCCCCTGGATTCGATCTCTAGTACCAAAAAGAGGGAATCTCCTGATGTAAACACTGAAGTTGAAGAAAATGAGGATATGGGACAAACAATAGACAAGTATTTTGCTCACTGAGGTGAGACTGAAAGGCATTGTTAAGAGAGCTTTAGAATGCCCAGGCTGGCACCAAGAGGAATCAATACTGCATCTCCTAATTATTATGTGGACACTCTTCATTGACCTCTCTGAGCAACGGTCTTTTCCTATTTTTTTCCTTTTTTGTGGTATTGGGGCTCGAAGCCAGGGCTTCATGCATGCTAGGCAAGTGCTCTACGACTCAGCTACTTCTCAGTCCTCTTCTGTTAAGTGGGAAACACGATATAGGTTGAGCATCTCTTATCTGAAATGCTTGGGAACAGAAGTATTTCAGATTTCCTTTTTTTGATTTTGGAATACTTGCATATCCAGAATGCAATATCTTGGGGATTGGACCCAAGTCTAAACACAAAGTTTCCTTTTGTTTGGTCTACATCTTGTACACATAGCCCAAAGGTAATATACACAGTATTTTATTTTTTTTGCAGAACTGGGGATTGAACTCAGGGACATTCTACCTCTGAGCTGCACCCCCAGCCCTATTTTCTATTCTTTATTTTGAAACAGGATCTCACTAAGTTGAGGAGAGCCTCACTAAGTAGCTGAGGCTGGCCGCGAACCCGGATCCTCCTGTCTCTGCCTCTCAAGTACTGGGATTATAAGCACGTGCCATCACGCCTGGCAGGAATGCTCAGTTTCTAATATCTCCTCTGATTTGGGGATTAGATGGGCCTTGGATGTGAGGCTATGTTTGGAAGCTAGATGGGCCAGTGGTGCTCAATCTGGGCTGATGTTCACCTTGAGAAGGGCTGGGACTCTGTGTATAACCCTCAGCTTTTGGGCCAACATCGGGAATTGTTTCTTGGCCTGGGCATATTCTCTTTCCCCTCTGATGCTCAGCAGGTTTGCAAAGTTCAGACTCGTAGGGTGCCAAGCTCTCCTCTGCCTCCCCTTCCCCTGTAGAGGATGCAACCCCATCCTATGCCTGTATTTCCCGTCTCCTCCCTCTGGTTTGTCCCAGACCCCAAATCAGGCCATTCTTAGCCTTTCCCAGTTTGTACCCTGCCAGCCCCTTCCTCCTGACCTCTTTCTTTTCCTCCTGAGAACACACCCCACAGTCTTGAGAGACGGTCAGCCATTCCTGATGGCTCATGGCAGGTTAAACAGGGTGGGTGCTCACAAGGTATGGCCTGGAGGAAGGAGCGCAAAGCCCCTTCCCCCACCAGGGACTCAATTTCCCTGGGATTGAAACTCACAGAGGGCGGGGGCCCGGGTGTCCTGCAGAAAAAGGCCTGGCGATGGGTACCGTGTCTGCGTTTCCAAGTGTGCATTTATTGTTATTGCTCAGTATAGTGTTGAAAAGGCAGACAAATCCCATTAATTACAAAGAGCACAAGCCAGAGATACAGAGAAATAAAGAGTGTACAGTAAGAGCACAGTTCCTTCCCAGCCCCGCTTGACCCAGAGCCCCAGAGCCTGGGCGGCCTGTGCAAGCGGGAGGCAGGCGGCACCAATCCCTTGCAATTCTGTTATAAAAGATGTGCACGCAAGAGTTAGCAGAGTGTGGCGACCCCCCGGAGAGGAAAGGTCAGAGAGGAGAGCACCACAGACCTTACAAAACAGCCTGGGGACTTCAGGGAATGCCCCCAGGCAGCCTCGAATCTCTTCCGGGGGGACGGGGAGGGTGATGGCAGCTACCCAGGGCCTAGGAGCCCTCTCCCCCCTGAGTGGGTGGGATCTCTACATTAAAATCCGGAGGGCTTGATTCGGAACTTGGAAAAGACTGTGGACTCCCTGCTGTTCTCTGATGACCTCCGCCCCTCCCTGCCACATCCTCTGGGGTGGCCTTTTCGGTTGCTGCTGTGGTGGGCGAGAGATTTGGGCGGGAGGCTCTCAAGAGTGCACCCCCGTTGGCGGCCTCTTGCAGGTAGAGCGGGAGCAGGGGATTGAGGGTGCAGAGAACTTCCAGGAGAGAAATATCTGCATCTCAAAGGTGTCAAAACTCTGAGTTAAAGGCCAAGAGGTGACTCCCCAGCCAAAAAAGATAAATAAATAAATAAATAAATAAATAAATAAATAAATAAGGTAACCAAAAACGGGTTCCGGAAGGGAGCCAGGAACGAATGTCTCTCCATGATGAGAACATTACAGGAGGGGCCCCTCCTTCTCTCCTAGCTTGCTCTCATAGCTCTGGGCCCTGGAGAGCCCCTCTCTCATCCGGGCCGGGGCCAGATGGAGGGTGCACCCAGGCACACCAAGGGAGGTGACTTTGGTTCCCAAGCTAAGGTCGGGTGGGGCTTGGTGGCCCCCTTACAACTCCCAGGCTTAGGGGACAGGTGAAATGGTGGGAGGTTCAGGATGTCTTTTTTGTCCCTCGTGTTAGGACACACTGCACTTAGTGGCCCTATGGTGGGGGAGGGGTGGCACATGGTGACAGGGCCCAGAACCCAGGATGGGAGGGGCAAGCAGTAGAGGTTTCGGCAACATTTTAAACATGTCCCTGGAAAAACACATGTCAGAAAATAACCAGGAAATGTAAAAGAAGAATGAACGGGAGCCGGGCCTGGTGGCACGCGCCTGTAATCCCAGTACTTGGAAGGCTGAGACAGGAGGATCACAGGTTTGCAGCCAGCCTTGACAACTTAGTGAAGCCCTCCACAACTTAGTGAGACCCTGTTTCTAAATAAAAAATAAAACAGAGCTGGGGGTGTAGCACAGAGGTAGAATGCCCCTAGCTTCAGTCCCTAGTACCACAAAAACCCAAAACAAAGACCCTCCCCCAAACATATATAACTATTATTATTTTTTTCAAAATAAAAATAGGGTTGGGGATGTAGCTCAGAGGTATAATGCCCCTAGGTTCAATCCCCAGTACCACACACACAAAAAAAAAAAAAAAGAAAGAAAGAAAAAGAAAAAAGAATGGAATCTCCTCCCACCCCTGCATAATAAAACATTCTAAAGTGACAATAATTAAAACGGTGTGGCTGGTGCCAGAGGAGACACCCAGATGAGAAAATAGGACAGAAATTCTAGAAGTAGACCCAAATCTATATTAAGTGGTCAGTTGGGGGTAAAGGTTGCATTTCAATGGGGTTGGATAACGAGGGGACCTGGGATAAGACAGGTTTGGAGTTTGACTGATGATGGTATTTTTTGCTTTTTTTTTTTTTTTTCTTAAGCCACAGATATCTCAGAACCACACTGCGAAGAGTCCAAAGAACCAGCCATGGGAAGCATAAACATTGCATAGTATTAAATGAACAGAGACGGTGAGTTCTTTATTTACAATTATTGTCTAGATAAAAAAATTCATAAAAACAGATGAATGGTCATAAATTATCGACCCCCTAATGGGGTGAACTGCCAAACGTACCCCATGCTGATAGATAGAGGACGCGGTGCAAGCTTTGTGTACTACAGTGAGTTTGGACAAACCAACCGTTTCGTGTGTGTGTGCGTGCGTGTGTGGGTGTGTGCAATCATCCATCATTCCTGACAAGGAGAGACCAACCCTAGCGGCAGGCGTCCCTGGTACCATCCGTGGCTCCCTATTTCCCAAGCCAGGATCTGCTCAGAGAACCCCTCTCGTTTGCCTTGCATCCTGGCTCTAAAAGCACAGGGAGCCCAAAGTGCAATCACAACCGTCCTGAAGTCATGGAATGAGGTCACAGATACACAGTTGAACAAAGAAGGGAAAGATGGAAAAAAAAAAAAAAAAGTGAGAAAGGAAACTAAAAAAGAAAAAAAAAAAAGAAGCCACCATGTTCCAAGGCTGCCCCAAGTTCGAGTGAGCTGGGCATTCCTTCCTTGGAGGAAGAGTGCTGTTGGTACTGGAATCGAAAAGCACATCTGAAGGCCGGGACTCTCCAATGCTGGGGATGCGTTTCCCTCTGCCCGATACATTCAGAGAGATTTCTCCGTGACATTCAGGTGGTGCTCTTCCGCATAGAAGGTCCTCCTTCCAGAAAGATGTTGCCAGGAGGGATGGGCTGGCCTCGAACCCCAAACCTGTCAAGTTTCCCCACAGTCTTGCGGACTTAGGCACTCCCAGCTGACTATGGCTCTTTTCCCAAGTGGCTGTCATCTTGTTAGTGGAAGAGTTCTCTGGGCCTGGAGAAGGGCAGGGGCCGGGCTGACATAGACCGACTGTGGGGAGGACGGAGAGAGGAGGGGATTTCGCAAGCGAGGCGGGAGAGTGTTTGGTTTCCCGGAAGCATGGGACGTCGTCGTCGTCGTCGTAGTCGATCATGGTATTCAAAATGTCTTTTGCACTGTACAAGTTTATGGAAAAAGATCATATGCTGAAAAGTCTCAAAGCAAACTTTGTATTAAATACAAAAGTTCTTTTATGAAAAAAGCTGAGACTCACAAAGTGCTTAGCAGTTAAGAGGCCGACAGACAAGTAAATAAGCTCTTATTAAGTGGGGTTACTAGTGCTGTTATTGTCTTGGGGGTGGAGGAAATAGCCACCTTGTCTCGCCTGTGGTATGGGAGGGTTTCAGAATGGCTTTCTGTCTGGGAAAGCAAGACTTGCTGTTAAAAGGCTACAGTATATATTGTGACTACAGGAAGACAATTTGGTTAAAAAATCACACTGAATACATCTCAATATACACATCATAAGGTTCATTCGGATCTAAATAGTGCAGAGAAAAAGGCTATTCTTCTTCAAAAATAAAAGGAAAAGCAGCAAGCCATACCGATCCTCATCTAATATGCCAACAGCTCATACGCTGCCTTTTATAAGGAAATAAATCTCTAAGCTACTAACTAAAAAAAAAAAAAAAATCAACACAATAGCATTTATAATATTCCAACACTACCTCAGCCTTTGGACAGACAGTGCCAAAGACAACCTAGTTTGGAAGTGCTCTTGGTAAACTCCAGCGAGTTTCATTGAGAGAAAATTCTTCGACCAGCCCTCTGCAGATCAAATGGCCTCCGGCAGGGCGGGCTGCTTGTGTAGCAAACCCAGGAAGCCTTCTCTCCTCTTCTGCCTTTGTCTACGGAGCATTAGGTTGAACTCGGGATGGATCTGTGGTTGTGTTCGGCTTCTGCCTGAGCCTCCCACGGTAGTGACGTTTTTGAACGGAAATAGCAGGCAAAACCCGGAGCATGGCTATTGTAAAATATCAAGGATGCAATCCACGGGAAGTGTCTGTTGGGCCCAGCTATTTTTCTTTTCTTTTTTTTTTTTTTTTAAATAGCGGTGGCCACCAGTGTTCTTGAACCGTACAAATAGCCAAAGACGTTATCTACAGGTTTGTAAACAAATTACATTCTTCTTTTAGGACATAAATAAGTTAAAATAGAGCAATTTAAGCAGAAACAAGGCAACATGCCGGCAAAGAAACTTTATATATCCATGTATATATATTTATATATATATATATATATCTACCCTCTATATGGACGTATACAGTCTCCGAGAAGTATACGTTGATATAGACCCAAAGAAATGGATATAACCTCGTGAACGTCTATGAAGTTCTTCGGTTCCATTGGTGCAAATCTACTAGGCGAGTTAAGCTCTGTGATTTCAAAAGTTATTAAATTAATCTATACAACTGAGACCATGCTGTGCAAGCATTTCAAAAACTCACAGACCAGTGGGTTGGATAATTAGTCTCAGAAAAGAGTCTGTCTGCAGTTCCCGCCTAAGAAAACAAACAAAGAAACAACAACAACAAAAAAATCCTCCCCGATCCCCCCCCCCAAAAAAAAAATAAAAACAAAAACAAAAAAACAAACAAGGGGAGGATGGAAAGCGTCCAGTCCAGTACATTCATGCGGGGGACGTGGTGGCCGGGCAGCGGGCACAGGGCTGGTCCGTGTCTGGGCGGGGGCCAGGGAGGGCTTGTTTGGGGAGAACCTCTCGCTCACTCCCAGAGCCCCCCACCCCCGAGCCCCGCCCTTGCCTCGGAGTGAAAAAGAGTTCAAACAGCCTGGCAGCCAGAGAAGAGTGTGTAGGTGGGAACGCCGGTTCGCTCTCCAGAGTTGGTTTCCTGCGGTTGCTCCTTGCTGCTCGGGGGCGTTGGTGCTGGGGGTGGGTGCCCGGGAGGCGGGTCCTCAGCTAAAGCGACGTCTCCAGGCTGTGGATGGGACTGCCTGGGCTTGAAGAGGTAGCTGATTTGCTCGTGTCGGTGGTCAGGTTGATCCCACTGTCGATGGCGCTGTTGTTCTTGTTGAGCGACGACGGCGGGCTGGAGTTCTGCTTGAGCGCGGCATCTTCTTCCAGGTCGGTGTCGTCGATGAGGGGGATGTGGGGCTGGGAATCTTCGATCCGGAATTCGGGATGAGCCATGAAATTATGGATGGAGGTTCGAGACTCAGGCTTTTCTAAACCTTCATAGAGAGAGCTACGGAACGCCTTCACGACGCGGATCTGCAAAGGAAGAGCAGGGGTCAGGGGCCTGGGGTCCCACCCAGTTTTGGGGGGGGCTCAGAGGAGAGGGGCTCGGAGGGTGAGGGCAAGCAGGCAGCTGGAGTCCACAGTCTCTGGGCGTCAGGAGCAACATGGGGCGAGAAAATGGCAGAGGGGCTGGGGTTATATGCATCCGTGAGCGGTTTTGTTCAAAGGGCTTTGGTTTGGGGGTCAGAGCTTCGAGACAGCATGCCACGAAGCGGGCCACGAAGCACGTGGAAGAGCTGGCGAGGCCCAGCAGTGAGGGTAAGGCTAGTCCGCTCCGGCGGGCACCCGACCTAGTGAGAGGCTGAGCCTGGTTAGCTTTATAGCAGAGGTTCCACCATGCAGAAGGGGAGAAGGGCGGGGAGAGGGGAGGAGGGAGAGAGGGGGAGGCTGTTATCTCCAAAAAACCACACATGGTTAAGACACCAAACCACACAGAACAGGTTACGTACGTGTCACACGGAGGAGGAACAGAAAGGAGAGATGGTCGGATGAGTTGAGATGAGAGAAAACACAGGAGGGCCAGACAGAAAACGGGCACGTCAACCGGGCAGCAAAGCAAACCAAAGCCAACTCAGGGCTTTCTGAGGTGCAGGGCAGAGGCAGCCAGAAAGCACGGAGGGGCCGGCAGACGGTGGCGCTGGGGGCAGAGCATGCCACGCGGGGGCCGGGGGGCACACGGCACACACAGACAGACACACGGCTACACTTGGAAGCCTGGACGATGTGAACGGAGGTCGTTTGTACCCAGCACTTCTTTCCTTCATGCATCTGGGAGGTAAACACTCGAGTATAGATAGACTCAGCCCTGGCTGGTCAGGGGAGCTTGCTTCAGGGTCCCTGGTTTCCTGGGGTGTTTTGTTTATTTCTTGATTTGTGCTTGGAAAACACAAAACAAAACAAAAAAAAGCCAGGAGCAGATGGCCAAACCCCGGGGGGGTGGTTCTGGGAGGTGGGACCTGGCCGAGGGTGTCTCCTTTCAGTGTGAATCAGGGTCCCCGCCTCCAAAGAAGGGAAGGAGGTGGGCTGCTGGTCTTCAAGGCCAGGGATGGAGCAGGGGACTTGGAAGCTGGAAGATCCAAGTTCGAGCCCGGCTCTCCCACTTCTCCAGTATTGACTGTGGGTGAGCCACGCTACCTCTCTGGTCATGCATGGTCCTGCTCAGGGTGCAGAAGGACAGAACCCTGACTTGGGAGAGAGGTGTCCCTTCTCTGGACTCTGGGAGGGGGAGCGTGCTTGTCATCTCAGGGGACCGATGGGCCTCTGGCCAAAGGTGCCTCCTGCTCTCTTCCCAACCCCAACTCAGAGGGAGCGAGAAGTGGAGAAAACGAGGTGGCCGGAGTCTCAGCAGCCATGGTGTGGAGGCCCAGGGGTCCGGCTTTGGCCCACAGGACTACAGAGACGGTCGTGGGGAGGTCCCGGAGCCCTCTGTGGTGGGGAAGGCCCTGCCCCATGGAAGCCAGTTTTCTAGATGACTCTGGTTGATGATTTTAAATGTCACCACTGAGGGTTGATTGTCCTGCCTCAGAGGGGTGTGCTTCTAAAGTTCCTTTGCCTCCTAGGGTGAGTACACAGAGACAAGTTCAACTTAAACTTTTGAAATCATCCTCCTTGCTCTTGTGTAAGACTCTACAGTTTGGCTTTCTTTTTTTTTTTTTTTCACTACTGGGGATTGAACTCAGGGGTGTTCTACCTTCAAGCTATACCCCCAGCCCTATTTTTTATTCTTTATTTTGAAACCGGGACCCACTAAGTTGCGGAGTGCCTCACTAAGCAGCTGAGGCTGGCTGCAAACCCGGATCCTCCGGTCTCAGCCTCCCAAATGCTGGGATTACAAGCGTGCGCCACCACGCCCGGCTTGCCTTTCATTTTTTTTTCCCCTTGCATTTTTCTTATTTGCTGCCAGTATCATTTTTTTAGTCAGTGCTGCCTTCTGCTTGCTTTCTAAAGAGCATCTCCCCGCTCCTCCTATGCGCTGTGGGCTGGGGACTCCAAAGAACCCCCAACCCCCTGCTGGAATTGTCCTTTAAATAAGAGGCGACAGGTGCCCAGCAAGAGCCAGCCAGATGCTCCGTTAGTGCTGGTGCTTAGCAATGGCCAGTTGGCCACCTCTGGATCCCCTGATGAATGGCTACGACACCTTGGTTAAGTGAAAACAACAAGACAAAAGAAAAAGGTGTGGTGGAACTGAGTTTCCTCACCAGTGGGATGGGAATATCCTTTGTCAGGGAAGCTAGCCAGCCTGGCGCTCAGTGTATGTGTCGAGGCACGGCTGGGAGCCCTAGTGTGTGTGTGTGGGGGGCGGGGGGGGGCAGGGACAGTGGCAGGCGCCTGTCCTGTGGCTGACAACGCAGAAGGGACGACACACAATGAGATGGAGGCCCCTCCGCCCGCCCACTGGCATGGAGACAACAGAAAGGATGAACTGCTCTGGACAAGACTGGGACAAGACTTCCTGGGACACCCCGCCACGGCCATCTCAAGTCTCCACTTCGGTTCTCTCTGTGGCTGAAACGGAATAAAAAAAAAAAAATACGGGAAGAAAAAAAAAAAAAAAGCTCTTCTGTCTCCCCTCCCTGCCTACTGTGAAGATGGGGTTTGGGGGTGTAAGCTGAGAGGGGTGGGGGGCAGGGGAAGAGAGGGAGGGCCCGGTGGGCAGGGAGGGGTGCCCGGCCCGCTCTGAGAAGGAAGGGTCCACATACTCGAATGTTTACCCGGCTTCAAGGAAGCCAAGAGTCTGGGATGATTCACATTCATGTCAGGCTCAAGGTTAAAGACTCACAACCTCTTTTAATTTCACTCTCTCTTGCTGAACTCTGTGTCCAGGGTTCTCTAGCCCTCTAGGGAAACAAACACATGGGATATTCAGACAGCAGAGAGGCCTGGGGCCCGCCCTCCACCCAGAAGCAAGCCATTTCCTCGACAACCCAAGGTCACGCTAGACAAGTTACCAAAGGCTAGGGAGGGAGGTCCGGCTTTCTTCCCTTTCATCTCTCTAATTCTCTTTCTCACTGCAAACTCTTTGCCCTAGCGGATCTCAGAACGGGGAGTTTGGAGGGTAAGTGGGGGTCAGGCGGTGCCCTGTCTGCCCAGAGAGGGGCAGGCGGTGTCCAGAGAGTGGCCCAGGCCGGGCTCAGGAGTCCTGCGCTTGGCTAGGTGGCTTTGAAAGAGCAGGGCGCTGGGACGAGCATGGAGCTCACTGCGGGTGTGCTAAGTGCGGACATGGCCTGAGATGTGTTAGGAGTCTAGGGGGGTGAGAAGAAGAGGCTCAGCTTGGCCTCAGAATCCTGCCCCTGGCCGGCTCTGCCCTGGAAGGCCTCCTCCTCGCCCGCAGCCCCATGAGCCTGTGTGTGTGGGTGCTGGTACCCGAAGGGAAGTTCAGCCTACATGCCTCCAGCTCTTGGACTGTGTGGGGAGCAGTGTGGAGTGGTGGGAGAGACGGGCGGGCATCGGGATGGACCTCCTGCTGCATCCTTGCTTACGGGATCGGGCCAAGTTGGTGCTTTCCCCATCATGCGGGTCTTCTGGAGACCCTCCCCTCTTTCTAGTCTAGCTGTGAGGAAGCGGGGAACTGCTAGTGGGGTTCAGGTATACACGGGGTGCCACTGAATTTCTGGGGGAAAATCATTTATTTTTTAATTCTGTGTGTGTGTGTGTGTGTGTGTGAGAGAGAGAGAGAGAGAGAGAGAGAGAGAGAGAGAGAGAGAGAGAAAGAGAGAGAGAGAGAGAGAGAGAGAAAGAGAAAGAAAGCAAGCAATATGCTGAAGCTGGAACCCAAGGTCCTGTGTATGCTAGACAAAGACAAGTACTCTAAGCCTGGCGTAGTGGCACACGTCTGTCATTCAGGTACTTGGGAGGCTGAGACGGGGGGATCCCAGGTTTGAGGCCAACCTCAGCAACTTAGCAAGACCCTGTTTCAAAATTAAAAAAAAAAAAAAAAGGGAGGGTGGGGGCGCGGCTTGGAGGCAGAACATCCCTGGTCTAATCCCTAGACAGCTGCTCCACCACTGACCTAGACACACTCTCATTTTTGAGTAAGTAGGAAGACAAAAGCTTTGGGTGGACTTGATCCCCTCCCAAGCAAGCATCACAGTGCCAGCCCAACTGGACCGCCATGCTCCCTACACGCCTGTCTGCCTCCTTCTCACAGCGGTGCTGCAGGAGGGTGCGCGATGTAGTCAGGAGTAGAGGTCATTCTTCAACATGCACCGCCCCGTCCTAGGCCTTAGGGCTCAACAACTAACTCACTCACTCACTCACTCCCTGCCCGGAGTATTGGGGAATGAACCCAGGGCCTCACACATGCTTAGGTAAGTGCTCTACCACCTAGCCCTTTAAAAAAAAAATTTTTTTTTGAGATGGGGCCTTGCTAAGTTGCCCAGGCTGGTGGTCAACACACTCTCTCTGCAGTACCAGGGATGGAACCCAGGGCCTCACAGGTGCTTGGGAAGAGCTCTACCACTGAGCTACATCCCCTGGGATTGAACCCAGGGGTATTCTACCTCCATGCTTCATCCCCAGCCCTTTTAAAAAAATTGAAACAGGTTCTTGCTGAGTTGCTGAGTCTGACCTCAAACTTGAAATCCTCCTGTCTCAGCCTTCCAAGTGCTGGCATTACAGGCATGTGGCCCTGTGGTCAGGTTTTTTTGGGGGGGGGCTGGGGATTGAACTCAGGGGCATTCTACCTCCGAGCTATACCCCCAGCCCTATTTTTTTACTCTTTATTTTGAAACAGGGTCTCACTAAGTTGCGTCTGGCCTCGAACCCAGATCCTCCAGTCTCAGCCTTCCAAATGCTGGGATTACAAGTGTGCACCCGTGGTCAGGTTTTGATAGCCCAGGTGACAGTGGTTTGAATCCTCCTGGGGCACAGAGACCCCGGTATCTTTGCCTCGACAGGCATGTAGCCATGAGAGACAGATCTGAGGGCGGGGCGGCCTCCCTCCTCCAGCCACCCAATCGGGGCCTGCCTCTTGCTTCTTGGGAACCTCTTTAAAATCTCCCTGAGTGGAAAAACAAACAAACATTTTGATTGTCTTCCTTCCTTCTTTCCTTCCTTCCTTCCTTCCTTCTTTCTTTCCCTTTTTTATGGTACTGGGGATTGAACCCAAGGGCATTCTACCTCTGAGCTACACCCCCAGATCTTTATATTTTTTATTTTGAAACAGGGTCTCACTAAGTTGTGGAGCCTGGCTTCAAACCTGCAATCTTCCTGTCTCAGCTTCCCAAGTACTGGGATTACAGGCCTGTCACACCATGCCCCATGCATTTTGACCTCTAAAAGGACCCTTATCTAGAGGATCCTCTGAGTCCTTGGAAGACCAGAGGAGGCGATGTTGCTATAGAAACTTTCCAATTCGGTATGGTGGTACATGCCTGTGATCCCAGGACTTGGGAGGATAAGATAGGAGGATCTCAGGTTCGAGGACAGTCTCAGCAGGTAGTGAGACTCTCATCATCAACCTAGCGAGACTCTGTTTGAAAATAAAAATAAAATAAAATAGAGCTGGAGGTGTAGTTCAGAGGTAGAAGAATGCTCTTGGGTTCAATCCAAGCAAAGGACTAAGGGATGTTTATTTAGTGTGTGCACTGTGATCTTGGGGTTCAGAATGTGTGTTGAGGCCTTCTGGGAGCCCGTGCCCTTGGGTAGGAGGATGGTCAGCCTCGTATGGAAACCTCAAGCCCAAGGAAGGGTGCCAAAAGGGGCCCCAGAATTGAAGTCTGGATTCTAAGACAGAGGGTCTTAGGGAGATTCCTAGGGGAATTGGGTGAGGGAGTCCTGCCTGACCAACCCGACTGGGTTCAAGGAAAGGGAGAGAAAAAGAGAGAGAGAGGTATCAGAGCAAGGACTAGCCAGCCTGCCTTGGCTCCCCTTTGAAAGGCTGTTTCAAAGTTGGGGTCACTTGGGAGAAAGGGATAGATTTGGCCAGGAAGGAGATCAGCTTAGAGGTAGAAGTGACAGGTGGGCATTTCTCCGAAGGGGACGTGTCCTAGGACTGGCCTCCTGAATGATTTACAAACGGCTCAACAGCCAACAGGCCAGGTGAGGATGGAGTTGCCAAGAAGCCAGATGACCGAAGGATTTTTTTTGTTTTGTTTTGGGTACTGGGGATTAAACCCAGTGGCATTCTATCTCCAAGTTACATCCCCAGCCCTTTTTAAATTTTGAAACAAAGATTCACTGAGTTGTTGAGGGCCTCCCTAAGGTGCTGAGGCTGGCCTCAAACCTGCTTTTCTCCTGTCTCAGTCTCCCAAGTACTGGGATTACAGGTGTACTCCCCTGCACCTGGTTCAGCACTTTCTGCTAGATTGTGAAAAGTAAAACAAGGGGCTGAAGGATGGCAGATCTGCCAAGACTGCGTGGCCACCCAGGGACATCAGAGCAGCTCTGTTGTGGCCAGTGTGGTCGCTGCACTTCAAGAGAGAGGCCCAACCAGGATAGAAAAAAGAACTGAGCTTGCACCCAGAAGCCAGGTGCCTGGGGGGGGGGCAGCGGGGGGAGTCACCAACAGTGGTGTCTACGTGCTGGAACAATTGGTAACTGCACTTTTAGACAGGTGGCATGCTGAGCAGGGCCAGCACCGAGCTGGTAGAGGGACAGGAAGGAGTAGAAAAGTCATCTGGGTGAGGGCCACCCACTGAGATAGAGCTCTCTGGTCTGAAGGGCAGGGAGGATGGAACCAAGGTTCCTCTGGCAGTTGCTCGTGGAGAGAGGACTCGGAAACCATGTGCTCACACACATTTCGCGTCACCTTGGTCATCTGGCCACCGCCTCGCTGTGTTTCTGTGCTAATGAGTAAACACTTTTCTGCATCCTTCCTGCCGTTGTGTATACCAGGCAGGAGAGCAGCCAGAAAGATCGTGAGCACGGCTGTCCACCAGAGCAGCTTGTAGTGGCATGTGGACGGAGGTGCAGTGGAATAGCGCTGCCCCCCACACAGGCCCTTTCCCGCTCAGCAGCAGGCAGGTGTTTGGGGGTGCCCTGTTTTGGATGGGGGCAGAGGCACTTTCTGTAGGATCAAGACAGAATAGGGTCAAGTCTATTTCTCATCACGGAAGTTGTAGTCTGGCTGGACCACCAATGCACTGTGTCAATCTGAGAAGACAGAACTGGGGCTCCCTCGTGGTTTGGGACAGAGCAAGAAAGGTAGGTGGGAATAGATGCCCGAGGCTGCGGAGTGGGAAAGCCAGAGCTGAGAGCTGAGAGACTCGGGCCAGAAGAAGCGTGTGCGGAGAGGATGAACGTGGCAGGAAGATGAGAGAGGGCCAGGGTCAAAGGCTAGCCCCAGATACAGACAGGCAGGAGTCCAAGGCTGGACCACTCCAGGGCCTGTGGGCAGCCAGGCAAGATGTGAGCCACTGTTTTCTGGCTGAGGTCAGGAAGAGTGGGTCAGGGGCGTTGTCCCTTCCAGGAAGGGGACGCTCCAGTGTGTCCCCACTTCTGCTGGGGGAATGGTGTTTGTGAAGCAGCTGAGGCCTTGGATGTGCAAGGGGATGTCGGCCTGGAGGAGAGATGTGGACTGCTGGGGGTGGGCTTCTGGTCTGTGACCTCCTTGCTGGCTTTCATGCCTGACTCACCGTGACCTCTGACCTGCAGGGACCTCTTGGCTCATCTGCCCCTCTTGGCCATGACTCCATCACTAATAGGTGCTCCCTGACTGGCTAGAAGGCCCCTGATGACACGAGCCCTCTCTCGGTGACCGACGGTGACCCCTGAGGGGCTTTTACCCTTGACCCACAATAACCCTTTGCCTGACTTTGCCTATAAGAACGTGACCTCCCGGCCACCTCTGACCCTTACTCTCAGGGGCCATGCTTTTCCTGACAAAGCATGACCTTAGTCTGATGGGACACTGTGACCCTGGCGACCCGCTGACTGGCTGGTTGTGACCCCTGGTGCTGCTAGCCTGCTGAGCAATTGCCACCCCACGCCTGGCCGTGACCTCCTGACCACCTGGGACCCTCTTCAGTGCGATGACCCTTCAGCGCCCCCCAGGCCTAACAGTGACCAGCTGCCCCTGGGTCCTCCAGCGCCCCGGCCCCTGCCCGCCCAGGGGGCTGGCGTTGGTGGCGCCAGCAGCGGCGGTAAGGAGTCACACTCACGCCCAGCTGCAGCAGGAGGAAGACTGGTCGGAGAGGAAAGAGCATTGGACAACGACACGCGACTAGGGCTAGAGAGATTGGCTACGTCCTGGCTCTGGCTGGTGACGGAAGACTGTCTCCGCAGGGCCCCCTGGAAGGAGGCCCCGCTCTTGAAAGTATTGACTACTTCAATCTGCAACGGAGGAGAGAACGAGACAAGTTGCGAGAAGAACGACACGACAGCTACATGACGACGGACAGGCGCAAGGCCACGGACAGCGCAGCCACGGCGACAAGGACAACGCCACTCCAGCCACACGAAAGCACGAGACACACTCGAGGCTCCGCGGCGTCTGCTGGACTCCGGCCCCGGG
>PVLC010034539.1:0-16852 GCA_004027655.1 Graphiurus murinus
AATCATGTTCTTTGCAGGGAAATGGATGCAACTGGAAAACATTATGTTAAGTGAGATTAGTCAGTCACAAAGAGTTAAGAAGCATATGTTCTCCCTAATATGTGGATGCTAGGGAGGGGATGTGGCATAGGAGGGTCTCCAGATGAAAAGGAGAGACCCTCGATAAGCAACGAAGTTGATTTAATTGTAGTGGACGCAGTGGGCAGAGGGACACCCTAAAGCACATGATGTAATTACACAATCATATCAAGGTCACTCACCGAAGTGAACCTGAGGGGGAGGGAAGGGGAGGGGATTGGGGTGGGAATTGGGGAAAGGGTCAAATGAGAACTGTGTGCAAATATGTTGTCAACAACTCGTACTTAACAAAGATGTATGCCATATTGCACGAATTACTACAATAAAAAAAATCTTAAAAAAATAAATAAATAAAAAATAAAGAGTTGGCAGGTGTCAGCCACTGCACCTTGAATCCTCCAAAACTGAAAACCAAAGTAAATTTTATTCCTTTATAATTTATTTATCTCAGGTAAAATAGTGCAATTTTTAATACTTAAATAATCTATATAATTCTTTTCTAGCTAATGGGATTTTGTTAAGGTTTTTGGAACTTTTCAAACAAGTTTAGAATTTGCATCATAGCATAGCAATTTTAATGGAAAGTGATTCTTCTTTTACTCTCTTTCTTCTGTTTTATGCTCATCTATGAGATGGTCAGTCAGGTGGAGTCACAAGAAGAAACAGGGGAGAGGCCCAGAAAAAACAAAGTGCCCCAGACACAGTCACTGCATGCTGAGAAGCATGTCACATGGAAAGCAGCACCAAGGGAGCAGGATCAACCAGACAGAGGGAAAGCAGAAAGAGCGGAGGACTTATAGGCAACTGCCTCTATTGGGGTTCAGGGTAGGATGCACAAGAAAAAGTGAGAGGAAATCTTATTGCTGTGTAGATGTAACTAGGTCACAGTCAGGAAAGGGTAGGTTTTGTTACCACACTGGTATAGCTGGTTACCTGGGTGAGATGCTCACAGCCTGTTCATGGAGATGTAGAGGAAGCAGGGAAATGTAAAATTTTAAAGGTTACAATGGACATTCTTTGCAAAAGAAAGGAGTGAAAAAATAGTAATAATAGTAATAATATACTTTTCATGACATGGATTCAACATGGGGATATTAACCATGTCAAGCAATGGAATTTAGCTTGTTAGCTTAGAAGCTTGATGTTATGAGAAGTTTTAAAACCAAAACAAGGATTATCAAGGCATATATGAAGAAAAAATATATAAATGTTAATTTGGAGGTTGTGACTGAAATACACTTTTCAATAGTTGTCTAATATATGTTTTAAATACATAAAGTAATAGGTCAGTATGACACATGGGTTTTATCATAAGCAATTCATTATAACTTTTTTGTCTTTGGACAGAATGAAAAAAATTTACTTATTAGATTACAGGTTGTACCTAATATCAAAAGTACAGAGTATCTAGTTATTTGAACATGAAACACGATTTATTATAATTTCTAATAGCTTTGCTGAGCTTGATTTTCTATTATACTTTCTATTGTAAACTCTTTCATGTGTGTAATCTTATTATAAATTGGTTTTTGGCTAAGAAACAAAAAATAACATTTAATGTTCCATTTTACAATAAAATCTTTGTTGAGAAAATATTTCTGGGCTCAAGAAAACTGAATATGTACTTGTTGATGCAAATGTTTCAAAGTGTTTTGTTTCTAATTTTTGCTTTCATATTTCAAAAGGTTCAAAAGGATTACAAATAGACCATAAGACCTTCAAAAAGTAGTCTGACCTGTCTGTTTCCTGAGCCCAATGGAGTTGTCACTGAGGTAGAAGTCTGTTTCAGACTGCTGTCTTCTCCAAACCCAAATCTGCTTATTATTAAACTTTAGTTTGGTGGGAGCCCAAGTGAAGTAGGTTTAAAGAAATTTCCAGGGTTGTGGATGTAGCTGCTGGTAGAGCACTTGCCCAGCATGCATAATGCTCTGGGTTTTATTCCTAGCACCACCAAAAGAAAAGAAAACAAAGAAATACCCAGGCTGGGATGTGGTTCAGTAATAGAGAGCACTTATATAGTATGTATGAAAAGTATGGAAGAAGGGATGCTTTATTAATGTTTAATATATAGACAAAATATGGGACTCAATAAATCCTGAGGAAAGAGTGGCAGAGGCTAATGAGGTGGGCTCCTTTCTTTGCTTGCTTCAACTCATCAGAGTTACTAAACTTGACCCTAATCTTAACCATAACCATCACCAAGGGAAGCCTATCCCATGCCCACTGGGCCCATCTGAATTCACCTTAGGTGTGAGAACCAGTATGCAGCATGCTAAAAGTTTTCACCTCTGGCCCCAGCATCTCTTCTCTTCATGTTTCTACCCCACCACTGGAGTGTGTTCTGTCATAACAGGTGCAACCACAAAGTGAAGCAGAGTTAATGCCACCAGAGACAACCATCAAGCAGTGGGGAATGGTAGCTGGTAGATAAATGCCCAGCTCCTCTTCACCCAGGAAAAGATGATTTGAGGTGTGTTTCATGTGACTTAGCACACTCTTTATCTCACTTTACTGACTCCATCTCTTATGCTTCCTGGGATCACCTCCCAAGCAAATGACCTGCCTCACGTCCTTGACTATAGGTCTGCTGTTGAGGGAACCCAAGAAGTCAGGTTAAGTGGATTTGTGTACTAGATTATCTAGTTAGCTCTAACAAGATTGGTGCAAAGGAACTTCATACTGAAGCTGATAACTAAAAGCAAGTGAACAAGAAAATGACATTTCTGACACTACTCTGAATTCAAGTAAGAAGTCTCTGTCAGTCAAATTGCAATATAAAAATAATGATAATCTAATCATAGGTATCAAGAATTGACAAAAAGTCAAAATTTTCAGACTATTTAAAATAGGTATTTATATTCATTATCATGATAATGTTATTGTGGCATTAGATACTAATTAGTGATAATCTGATACCATTACAATTGAAAAGACATTAAAATATTTTGTTTCATCTTTATTTTATTATTTTTTATGTTTCATAATATATTTAGTAAAGTGGTACATGTATTAATTTATTCATTTGCTAATAATTTATAAATTTGTCCATTTAGCACTTCATTAAACAGGCATACTTGCAAAGATTTCTTTACTAATGAGTACATGATTAAAAATATTTAAGACTGGACTTCCACGAAGATGGCATCAGAGTGAAACAACTCTCATCAGGCACTGTGAGTGCAACTCAAATCTGCCATAAAAGCAGCTTCTTGACAGAAGAAAAAAGGCAACAAAAAAGCGAACAAAGCTACGAAAACTGAAGTACAGCTGAACAGAACCCAGAAAGCTGACCAGGGAGAGCAAAGGAGCCTGTCTGTGCAGCAGCAGTGCCATGCCATGGAGCGGTGGCTGCCATTGAGCCTGCCACCTGGAGTCTACTAACACCGAGATATCTAACGACCTTCAGCATTCCCAGTGACTAGAGGTGGAGTAACAGATTCCAGAACTCCACATCCTAACCAGGTGACACATCTCCCTGCACCTTCAACAGTGACCAGAACATGTGGGACGACCATCATAAACCTGCACGGGGCCACCCCAGCTCACCTCTCCCTCCAGAGCAGGAGCAGCAATCAATTGCACTGCACAGCTTGAATCAAAATTGCTGCAAAAGCAGCTTCTTGACAGAAAGAAAGAAAAGAAAAGCAGCAAAAAGGTGAACAAAGCAACAAAAGCAGTCAATCAGAACCCAGAAAGCAGACCAGGGAGAACAAAGGAGCTGGCATGTGGGCAGCCGCCATTTTGCCAGCTGCCCACAGCAGCGGGGATCTAGCCAAAAGGTCTGCAGAGGCCAAATCAGGTCCGTACTTACAATCTTGCAGGGTTTTTTATTTTGTTTCTTGTTGTTGTTGTTTGTTTGTTTGGGGGGGGGGTTGTTGTTTTGTTTTGTTTTTACTCTGTTTTCGTTTTGCATTGCTCTGATTTATCTATGTTTGTTTGGAGGATTGGTTGCTTTGTTAGCTTTTGCTCAGTTTGTTGACTCTCTTCCTTATCCATTTTACAAGCTTCCCTCCCTCTCTCCATCTATATTCTTCTCCTCAACACTTTTTCCTTTCTCACATCAACACCATTTCATACCACTACAACTAAAAACTCTACATTGACTACCAGAATTCCCCATCATATCCACTATCTCTAATCTTTGCCATATATCACCTCAACATACTCAACCTTTTATTCCACTGGACCATTCCCTCTACCTTACTTTATTCTTGCATTCATCACTGTGACTTCTCAACCAATATTCACCATTGAACACAACCTGTCCTTGTACATATCAGAAGACACCCCTAAACCCACACTGCAGAGACTGGACCAGAGAGGTGAGCCAACATAAAGGACTGCCAAACCCTAAGGAAAACTCACCTCTGCTGATAGAAGGAATAGCTCATCACATCCCACATCGAGGCCTAAAAACACAGAGATCACAAACTGTCCTAACGATATCTCTGAGATGAATCCCCATAACAGGAGCAACAAACAGACCCTAGAAGCCAACACTTGAAACCCAACAAAGGCACCAATAGAGTGTGCAGAAGAAATCCTAGAGTAATTGCAACTCAGTACAAGACACCATTCTCAGGGAGAAAATAAAAATAAGAAACCTATAAATTCAGAGAAAGCTTTCAAGAGCAGCAAAGATATAAATTTAAGAACAGTAAAACCATGGGAAGGAAAAATAGCAAAAAAACAATGAGTCAACACAACCCCACAATAACAGAACTCAACAACCCAGAATGGCAGAAATTACCAGAAGAACAATTCAGATCTTTAATAGTAGAAACAATACAAAACTTCCAGAAAGAATGCAGAGAGAAAGAGCTGGAAAGAAATAAAGAAAGAAATGAACAAAGAATCTAACACCCTGAGCAGGAATCATAGAGAAACCTTGAGGGAAGTGAAGGATGTGAAAGATGCAATAATAGAAGTGAATGCATCAGAGAGGACTTCCGGGAAGATGGCATCAGAGGGAGAAACGTCTCAATAGGCACTGTGAGGTCAATTCAAATTAGCCATAGAGGCAGCTTCTTGACAGAAGAAAAAAAAAACAACAAAAAGGTGAACAACGCTACAAAACTGAAATACAGCTAATCAGAATCCAGAAGGCCAGCCAGAGAGAGCAAAGAAACCCGTCCCTGGGGCCATGGCACCACACTGCTGAGTGGCAGCTGCATTGAGCCAGCCCCCAGCGTGGGGTCTACTGACAAAGGAATATATAATGACCTTCTCATTCCCAGCGACCAGAGGTGGAGTGAGCAACTCCTGAACTCCTCTTCCTAGACAGGCAGTATATGGAGGCACCTTCGACAGTGACCAGAACACCTGGTATGACTATCTTAAGCCTGAGCGGCGCCATCCCAGCTCACCTCTCCCTCCAGAGCGGAGCAGAGACCAACCACACTGCAGAGCTTGAATCAAAATTGTCACAGCAGCAGCTTCTTGATGGAAGGAAAGAGAAGCAAAGCAGCTGAAAAGTGAATAAAGCAATAGGGGCAGTTGATTGGAACACAGAGAGAAGACCAGGGAGAATGGGGAGCCAGAACATGCGTGGCAGTAGCAGCTGCCAGCTTGTCAGCCACCCACAGCAGCAGGGATCTACACAAAAGATCTGCAGAGGCCAAATCAGGCCTGTTCTTACAAACTTACAGGGATTCTTATTTTGTTTCTTGCTGTTGCTTTTTGTTTCCGGGGTTTTTTGTTTTGTTTTGTTTTAACTCTGTTTTCACCTTGCATTGCTTCGATTTAGCTATGTTTGTTCAGAGGATTGGTTGCTTTGTTAGCTTTTTCTAGACCCTAGAATTCAACACCTGAAACCTACCAAAGACACCAATAGAGCAGGCATAAGGAATATCAGAGTAATTGCAACTCAGTACAAGATACCATTCACAGAAAGAAAATAAAAATAAGAAACCTATAAATATAGAGAAAGCATGCAAGAGCAGCAAACTTATAAATTTAAGAACAGGGAAATGATAGGAAGGAAAAATACCAAAGAAACAATGAAGCAACACAACCCCACAATAACAGAACTCAACGACACTGAATGGCAGAGCTTACCAGAAGATCAATTCAGATCTTTAATAATAGAAACGATACAAAACTTCCAGAAAGAATGCAGAGAGAGCTGGAAAGAAATAAAGGAACAAATAAACAGAGAATCTGACACCCTGAGGAAGAATCATAGAGAAGCCTTGAGGGAAGTGAAAGATGTGAAAGATGCAATAATAGAAGTGAAGGCATCAATACAAACTATAAATGGTAGATTAGACCAATGGAAAACAGAATATCACTCCTAGAATATGACCATTCCAAAAATGAATCCATTATACATAATCTAGAAAAAAATTCGACAATATAAATTGGACATCAATGAGATCTGGGCCAATTTTAAAAGTGCTAACTTAAGAATAATAGGCATAGAAGAAGGATTAGAAGTTGAAACTAATGGAATAAACAACCTTTTCAAAGAAGTAATTTCAGAGAATTTTCCAAACATAGAAAGAGAAGTCAACACACAGGTGCAGGAAACATATAGAACCCCCTCTAGACAAGACCAAAGAAGAAGTTCACCACGCCACATAATAATCAAACTGACCAATGTAGAGGCTAATGAAAGAATTCTAATAGCAACAAAAGTAAAAGACCAAGTGACGTTTAGAAGCAAACCAATTAGAATCACTCCAGACCTCCCAAACCAAGTCATTAAAGCCAGGAGGGGCTGGAGTAACATATTCCAAACTCTGAAAGAAAATAACTTGCAGCCAAGATTCTCCTATCCAGCAAAACTCTCTCTCAAAATTGATGGAGGTATAAAAACCCTCCATGACAAACAGAAACTGAAAGCATTTATGTCTTCCAAACCAGCACTAGAGAAAATACTCAAAGAGATTAACTACAAAGAAGAACTAACAAGTAAATGTCAGAATCAGAGAAACAATAATTTCCAGGAAGCAAACAACTAACAAAGAAGAATAAACACTACCACAAACAAAATTCACAACTCAAAATGTTATGAATTAAAAATCAACTCTCAATAATCACACTGAATATAAATGATCTCAACTCCCCAATAAAAAGGCACAAGATAGCAAAATGGATTAAAATCCAGAATCCATCTATATGCTGCCTGCAAGAAACATACCTTACAAGCACAGATTCCCACAAACTAAAGGTGAAGGGATGGAGTAAGGTAATCCATGCCAATGGAACTCGAAGACAAGCAGGAGTAGCAACTATGATATCAGATAAAGTAGATTTCAAGCCTAAGCTCATCAAAAGAGACAAAGTAGGTCATTTTTTACTAGTAAAAGGAACAATCCAGCAAGAGGAAATAACAATTATCAACATCTATGCCCCAAACATAGGTGCAGCCACTTTCATAAAACAAACTCTGCATGATATAAAATCACACATAGATCCCAATACACTAATACTAGGAGACTTCAATACTCCTCTCACATCACTAGACCAATCTTCTAAAAAAAAGGTCAGTAAAGATGCTTCAGACCTAAATAATACCATAAATCAAATGGACCTGTTAGACACATACAGAATATTTCACCCAACTACAGCTGAATTCACATTTTTCTCAGCAGCACATGGAACCTTCACCAAAATAGACCACATTCTGGACCACAAAGAGAGCACTGGCAAATTCAAAAAATGTAATATAATTCCCTGCATCTTTTCAGACCACAATGGAGTGAAACTAGAAATCAACTCTAAGACGACCCAGAGTAACCATGTAAATGCACAGAGACTGAATTGTCATTGCTGAACGAGGAATGGGTCATAGAAGAAGTAATGGGAGAAATTTAAAAATTCCTAGAAACCAATGAAAACAGAGACACAACATATCAAAACCTCTGGGACACATTAAAGGCAGTACTAAAAGGAAAATTTATAGCACTGAGTGCCCATATAAGAAGAACAGAAACTCACCAAATAAATAACCTAATGACACAGCTCAAAGACCTTGAAAAACAAGAACAGTCTAACCCCAAAGCCAGAAGAAGACAGGAAATTATGAAAAATCAGAGCAGAAATTAATGAATAAAAAACAATACAGAAAATCAACAAAACCAAAAGCTGGTTTCCTGAAAAAATAAACAAGATTGATAAACCATTGGCCAACATAACCAACAGAAAGAGAGAATCAACCCAAATTACCAAAATAAGAGATGAAAAAGGTAATATTACCACCGACAGTGCATAAATACAGAGGATCATCAGAAACTATTTTGAAAAACTATACTCCAACAAAATGGAAAATCTGGAAGAAACTGACAATGTTTTAGATACATACAACCCTCCTAAATTGAGCCAGAAGATATAGAAAACTTAAATCAACCAATAAAAATCAAAGAAATAGAAACAGAAATAAAAAGTTTACCATCAAACAAAAGCCCAGGACCAGATGGCTTTCCAAGTGAATTTTATAAAACCTTTATGGAAGATCTAATCCCAATACTCCTCAAACTCTTCTGTGAAATAGAAAGAAACAGGACTCTACCAAACACTTTCACACATCACATTAATACCAAACACATCACATTAATACCAAAGCCAAATAAACACAGTTCAAGAAAAGAAAACTATAGGCCTAGATCACTGATGAACCTATATGCAAAATTGCTAAACAAAATACTAGCAATGGGTATTCAAAACCACATCAAGAAAATTATACACCATGACCAAGTCAGGTTCATACGAGGGATGGAAGGCTGGTTCAATATACAAAAAACAATCCATATAATATACCATATAAACAGAATCAAAGATAAAAATCACATGATTATCTCAATTGATGCTGAAAAAGCATTTGACAAGATCCAACACCCATTCATATTAAAAGCACTGCAGAGAATTGGGATAGAAGGAACGTACCTCAAAATCATAAAGGCAATATACAATAGGCCTACAGCCAATATCATATTAAATGGAGAAAAACTGCAAGAGTTCCTACTAAAAACAGGAACAAGACAAGGATGTCCATTATCACCTGTTCTGTTCAACACAGTACTTGAGACTCTAGCCAGAGCAATAAGGGAAGAGAAGGAAATCAAAGGGGTAAAAATAGGGAAAGAAGAACTAAAACTATCCCTCTTTGCAGATGACATGATACTATACTTAGAAGATCCAACAAAGTCAGCCAAAACACTTATAGAACTGATCAACAAATTCAGCAAAGTGTCTGGATACAAAATCAGTCTTCAAATATCAGAAGCTTTCCTGTGTGCCAACCATAAAACCACTGAAAAATAAATCCAGAAAACAATTCCACTCACAATAGCACCCCAAAAAATAAAATACTTAGGGATAAACCTAACTAAAGAGGTAAACGACTTCTATAAGGAAAACTACAAAAAGCTAAAAAAAGAAATTGACGAAGACCTTAGCAGATGGAAAAATCTACCATGCTCTTGGATAGGCAGAATAAATATTATCAAAATGGCCATCCTCCCAAAAGTAATCTACAAATTCAATGCAATACCCATGAAATTACCAAGGTCACTCCTCACAGACATAGAAAAATCAGTCCTTAAATTCATTTGGAACAACAAAAAGCCCAGGATAGCCAAAGTAGTTCTTAGCAACAAGAACCATGCAGGAGGTATCACAATACCTGACTTCAAACTTTACTACAAATCCACAGTAATAAAAACAGCATGGTATTGGCACAGAAACAGACACACAGACCAATGGAGCAGAATAGAAGAATCAGAAACAGACCCATGTGCTTACAGTCAACTAATTACTGACAAAGGAGCCAAAAACATACACTGGAAAAAAGATAGCCTCTTTAACAATTGGTGTTGGCAAAACTGGTTAACCATATGCAGGAAAATGGAAATAAACTCCACTTTTTCACCCTGCACAAGAGTCAACTCAAGGTGGATCAAAGACCTGGATGTCAGACCAGAGACCTTGCAGCTACTTGAAGAGGGCATAGGACCAACACTTCAACACATAGGCACAGGCAAAAACTTTCTCAACAAGACCTCAAAAGCATGAGCAGATTACAAAACTATGGGATATGTACACAATGGAATTTTACTCAGCCATAAAGAAGAACAAAATCATGTTATTTGCAGGGAAATGGATGGAACTAGAAAACATTATGTTAAGTGAGATTAGTAAGTCACAAAAAGTTAAAAATCGAATGCTCTCCCTAATATGTGGAAGCTAGGGAGAACATGGGACATAAGAGGGACTCCAGATGAACACCTTAGGTTAGCAAAGAATTTGACTAAATAGAAGGGGGGGGCACCCTAATGCGCATGATGTTCCTTCAGGAACATATCAAAGTCAATCACTAAACTGAACTTGAGAAGGAGGAAAGAGGAAGGAGTGGGGTGGGAATTGGGGAAGGGTTAAATGAGAAATGTGTGCATAAATACCTCTATCAGCTTGTACCTAACAAAAATTTATGATTATAATGCACCTATTAAAAATAAATAAATAAATAAAAATAGTTAAGACCACTCTATGAAGGATGGCTTTGTTACTGTGTAACTATCAGAAGTTACCACATTGAAGTCTCTAATTTTGCAGATGAAAAAACTGAACTCCAGGTAATTTAAATAGCTTTTCCAGTATCATACTTGAGAGTTATGGTAGAACCAAGTTATAATGCAGGTTTTCTGACAACCAATTCAAAAACCTTTCCACCTTACAATAGTGTGCAAGACATCTGACTAACTTTTTTGTGACTTGGAAGGCACAATTGTCTCTGGCACACATTTTCGGCTCTTGTGACACACTTGACCCTCAGTTTCTTCATGTTATTGACCAGTTTATATTTACTGACTTTAATTCATTCCTCCCTGGAACATCTCTGTGACCGTCACTCACTGGTGTAGACCACTTGCTCACATTATTCTATATAGCAGCTCCAAAGTATACTTTGTTTTTGCTTTACAGCCTTGTCTTTTCAGTTCAATGCTGCTCCTTTCAGACAGGGCTAGGATACACCAAGTGGTCCAGGTCCTGCTCTGAAGCCTAATTTTACTTTGAGTTGCAGGAGCTGCGACTGGTTGTGCTGGGTGTGTCTGCAACTGGTTGTGTCTCACACATTGTTCAGCTGGTGGACCCTGCTCTAATTTCCAGTTTTGCCTCAAATTGAGATAAATTGTCTTCTGAAGCTTTCTAGAATTAGATAAGGGGTTGGATGAAGGCAAGAATGTAAATTTAGTCTCAGATCCACCCCTATAAGTTTGTGAACTTAGTAACTATTAAATTTTGGTATCTATAATGGAAGAATAATTAGGATAGTGTAATACACAGAGACAGAGAATAAAGGGAACATAGTAAAGTGTAATGTTAAAGAATGGGTTTGAAGCCAAATAATATGTAACATAATTCTAGCTCTACCATTTATCAGCCATATCAACTTGGGCCAATGAGTTCACTTCTCTGTCAGTCTCCCCATCTATCAAACAGGAATAATAATTTTATTCCTTCTTTTCCAAATAAGATTGCAAAGATTAAGTAAGGTATAATAGCTAAAGCATTTAGAATAATGTCTGGTGAATAGCAAGCACTATGTAAGCATTACAAAATAGAACAGTCTTCACCAACTGTTGGAGAGATATGCATCTATTCACTTAACAAGTTTGTGATGGTCTGTTTTTTATTTTAGTTGCATTTTATTTCGATTAATATTCATTAGTTATACAATAATTGGGTTCAGTGTGGTATTTCGTCCCCTCTCTACAACCTTCCTTCTAGCAATCACTATTCTATCTTCAACTCAGCATTTCATAGCTTCCACATATGAGAGAGAATATGCATTACTTGTGCTTAGCTTATTTCAGTTAATATAATGTTCCTCCAATTCCACTCATTTTGCTGCAAAATAGAGAATTTTGTACTTTTAATGGATGAATAATATCTTATTATTCATATATATCACATTTTATTTTCTTTCTTTCTTTTTTTTTTCTTTGTTGCACTAGAGATTGAACTCAGGGGCATTCTACCTCTGAGCTATATCCCAGTCCTATTTTTTATTCTTTGCTTTGAAACAGTGTCTCACTAAGTTAAGGAGGGACTCAGTAAGTAGCTGAGACTGGCAGTGAACCTGCAATCTTCCTATCTCAGTCTCCCAAATACTGGGATTACAAACATGCACCACCATGCCTGACTATATATCACGTTTTCTTTAACTATTCTCTGATAGTCTATTTCTAAATACAGAATTGTGCTAAGTGCTGTAGGAAATTAAACAAAGTACAATTCATAGGACTGGACATCCAAAGGAAAAGATAGGATAAGGTCCTGAGCTGAAGCAACAGAAATGATAGTAGAGATGAATGAACAAATTTATAAATTAGAATACACAGGATATGGGGACTGATTAAATGTAGAAGTGAAAGAAAAAGAAACATAAAAGTGGCTTTCTTCCCCCTTCCTTCAGTTTGTATGTTTATATGAAACATGACTTAGAATAAGGGAGGAAATGAAGAAGGAGGAATAAGTTTTGAATGAGAGATAATGATACTGGGCTGGACATTTCTAGTTTGTGATACCTATAATATATTAACCTGGAGCTTAAGAGAAAGGGGTACCGCAATTAGAATTGAGATGATTATTGAGGCCATAGTACCTATGAGATCACTCAGGGAGAACACATTCAAAAGAAGAAGAAATTCAGATACACCTATATATAAGAGAAAATTTAAGAGAATAAATTAGCCAGGTGTGGTGGCACACATGCCTCTCATCCCAGTCCTTGGGAGGCTGAGGCAGGAGTATTGTAGGTTCAGTACCAGCCTCATCAATCTAGTGAGAAGAGACCCTGTTTCAAAATAAAAAATAATAAAAGGGATGAGGGTGCAACTGAGAGGTAGAATGTCCCTGGGTTCAATCCCTAGTACCCACCCCCCGATAAAAGAAAAAGAAATAAATAAAAGAGAAAAGAGAGGGGAGGGGAGAGGAGAAAGGGAGAGAAAGCAAGAAAAAAAAGAGAGAGAGAGAGAGAGAGAATGAATGAGAATAAATTAGCAAAGTCAGAAAGAATATTTAGAAATATAGAAACATCAAGTATAGTATAGTGGAATTGAAGACTAGAATAAGGTCCCATGTGCTCAACAGTGTCGATAGATGCTGGGAGATTGAGTAGAATAAATATTGCAAATGAATTCTTGTCTGTGATTACTAGGAAATAATTGTTTACAGTGAATTGGTTGAGATAGAACACAATGTAGATGAGAGCAATGACTTGCCTGGCATGGTGGCACATGCCTATAATCCCAGTACTAAGGAGCTGAAACAGGAGGATTACAGGTTTAAGTACAGCCTTAGCAATTTAACAAGACCCTCAGCAACTTATTTTCATTTTAAAATACAAAATCTAAAATGGCTGGGGTTGTATCTTGGAGGTAAATGTCCCTGGGCTCGATCTCCAGTACCCCTCCATGCCCCCGCACCCCCCGCCCACGTACACGTACACACATACAAAAAGCAGTGTCTTAGGTATCATCCGTAGGACAAAGCTGAAGTTTTTCTAACCTGAAATCCACTTGCTGTCTGACTCCCTGGGTGACATACTGACAGCCTCTAAGCCTCAGTGTTCCCATATGTATAGACAGAGATACTGATATACTCACATCACTGAACTCACTGGACTCACTGGACTCTTGAGAGATGTAAATGAGGTAATGCATTTAATCAGCACAGTTCCTGGTATGCATTATTCACTCAACAAACACTAGCTATTGCCATTAATGATGAAATTATTGCAATTGGCTGGGGAGAAAAATGTGAGGGTGGGGCATAGAGACTTCTCAAGAAGTCTTCAAGAAATGGTAGGAAAAGCACAAGGCATTCACTTTGTAGGAAACAGGGTCCAAAGGAGGATTTATTTTTTCGAGGATGCATAGAGCAGGCTTTTAGATGATGAGTATAAGAAATTAAAAGTTCTTTATTTAGAAAAATATTCTCATCAAGGATAAATATCAGAGAGATATAATGTGACAAATTCAATAAATCAGTAAGAGAGAGGAATCTTTGGATTGAAACATCCCTGGATGAATCTAATTTATGAAACTACCTACAATTTGTTGGCTATTTTCAACCAAAGAAAGTGTTTCCTCAATGGGATGCTTTCAATTTACAGTTCTTTACTGCTTCTGAAATGAATGTGAATTATTGAAAGACATGGCCAAGAGTCTAGGCAGGTCTACCTAGATGAGATATCACCTCTTCCCTACAGTTTTTCTGGTCATGTGAGAATTAAAAAGACAAGAGGGAGAGAGAGAAACTGACTGAGTCAAGCAATTCCCCCAAGGAGATCTCAGGCTGCAGTACTGTGCATTAAAGAATACTGATTACCTTGTTGGCCATAAAATATTCAGCAAAGTCAAAAAGCCCCTTCCAAAATGGATGGAGATCAGTGGCCCCACAATAGTCACAGAAATGGGAAAATAGAAAGTACAGAATATTTTCATCTTAGTAAAGTGGCTTGATTCAAAAAACTACTCCCAACATTATGCTTTAAAGAAGTGTGATGAACAATTTTGACTGCCAAATACCATTTTGAGCTCCGCCAGAATCATTCTTACACTTGTCAAACTGAAAGTTTAGAAAAACTTGAGAGCTTCCTCTCCATGATTTTGCCTAGAATTGCCTGTGCAGGTAAGTGAAGAAGGCTCTTTAGCTGGACTCTCGAGATCTCTCCAATCCCAGGACCTGTTTTTTCAAAAGAAGCACTGGGTCTACAGGTCAGTCGTAAGAAGACGAGATTGGAAGGAATGTACCTCACCACACTTTGCTCTCTGTAGAGGTGGTACACATCTTACTTAAGTGAAAGCTTCTCTTGGATTTTTACTTTCTTCTTGGCCATCGATTATTGTCAGCAGGAAAAGAATCCAATAGACCGATTCACACTGAGTTGCTGATGCCTGATAATGGTTTATTATGATATCCCTTCAGGATATTTACATTTGAGAGAGAGAATTCACAAAAGCATTGACTCTGAGGCTAGGAATTTTAAGTACCTTGGAATGCTCTAGGAGAGATGTGTGAAGACTTAAAACTCTTCCTAGCACTTCACCAATTATATCATGTAAACAACAGCCTACTCTTAGCGCTGACAATTCTTGGCAGGCCAGAAGGCTGAGCATACTAAGAATAATAACCATGTGACCAAAGTCCCAATCCTAAACCCTTCCTTGAAAGAAAAGTCTTCATGGCTGAGTTAGCTTTTCATTGCTGTGACCAAAATACCTGATAAGAACAACTTACAGGAGAAAAGATTTATTTGGGCTCATGGTTTCAGAGTTTCAGTCCATGACCAGCTGGCTCCAAGCAGAAGCATCATGGCTACAGGGCATGACCTAGGAAAGATGCTGAACTCATGACACCCAGGAATCAGAGAGAGACAGAGAGAGAGAAAGGGGCCAGAGACAGATATAGTCCCTAAGGCCATCCCCCTAATCACCCACCTGCCTATAGTTACCACCAGTAGTTTGTTCAAATTATTATTCCATAAAATGCATTAATCCACTGATGAGGTTACAGCCCTCACACCCAATTATTGCCCATGTGCCCCATCTCTGGACCTCGTCACATTGGAGACCATGGTTTCAGTACCTGAGCTTTTGGGTGAACATTTCAAATCCAAAACATAACAATGACCTAGGAAAACAAGATGAAATTTCCTCCTTTCTTTGTGCAGCCCTTATCATGAATTGGCTGTGACAATTAAATGGATTTTGTACTGAAATTTTTTCAAATCCATTGTTTAAAATATATATCCCCACTGGTTATTCTTATCTAAGAAAAGAAGAGGAAGAAAGTGGTTCATAGAGATGGTTCTCTACAAAGGTAAATTCCCAGGCCACCTTCAGGAAATAAAATATATTCCTTGATGAGAAATTTAGTTCACAAAAGCACTGAAGATAACATGGATTAGGTAGTATCATTTGTAGAAAAGATACCACACAAACTGCTGTGGGAAGCAGACAAAGGTAGAGACAGTAAGAAACTACTACATATGTGAAAACATAAATACAGAAGAATTGCTATATAACCCAGGACAAGTGTGGGAGGAGCATGGAATGTGGGTGAGGGGCAAAATACAGTTAGCAAATGTTGCTCTAAGACAAAGGCAAGAGCAAACCCCCACCTTGTTCAGGGCAATTGCTTTCACAAAGGTTTTCTTCATTGATCCTTGCAACTACCCTAATACCCTGAATATCGTAACACTGAGAACTCAAGTGCAGCAGATATCCAGAGAAGAGTGGCTGGCTCAGGTACAGGTGGGTACTTAGAGGAGGAATGGATGAAGAATCAGAACAAAACACTCTATCTACCATCATTGCTGATTTGAGCAGTTTTAAAATACCCTCTATGGACACTCAAGATTATTCAAGTCACACTATTTTTCACTTGTTCATGTGGAAAACATCTTGCTTCAATTAAGGTATTCACCATTCCAAGGTATTTAGCCCAGCATAATCTCCCACAGGCATGAAAATGACACATATATGTTATTTATTTCTACATTATTTCTTTTTTTTTCCCTTTGGTACTGGGAATTGAACTCAGGGGCATTCTACCTCTGAGCTATATCCCTAGCCCTATTTTTTTTATTCTTGATTTTTGAAACAGAGTCTCATTAAGTTGCAGAGTGCCTCACTAGGTAGCTGAGGCTGGCTGAAAACCCAGATCCTCCGGTCTCAGCCTCCCAAATGCTGGGTTTACAAGCATGCGCCACCACACCCAGCTATTTCTGCATTATTTCTTTTTTTTTTTTTTTTTTGGTTTTTTT
>PVLC010034540.1:0-16843 GCA_004027655.1 Graphiurus murinus
TTTTTTTTTTTTTTTTTTTTTTTTTTTTTAATGTACTGGGGATTGAACCCAGGAGCATTCTCACAGATCTTTTTATACTGAAATAGAGTTGGTCTGAAACTATGATCCAAAATAAACCTTCCTTTGTTTTAAACCTTATTTCACTGGAAATAAGGTTTTTAAACCTTCTTTCTGCTGTGTATCCTTGGGATGGCAGGAGGCAGCATCTTGATTTCTTGAAAAAAAAATTTTTTTTCATATTGGGGATTGAACCCAGAAGCATTCTCTCAGCTCTTTTTATACTGAAATAGGGTCTTGCTAGGTTGCTGACAATCTTACTAAATTGCTGAGGCTGGTCTTGAATCTGAGATCTTCCTTTTTCAGCCTCCCAAGTACTGGAATTACAGAAGTATGCCACTATGCCCTGCTACAAAATTTATTTTTTTGTGTCCCCATGGATAAGTAAGAATCTAGGAAAAGTACTTGTTAGAAGTACAAAGTCCTTAGATGAGCTCAGTAGTGCACACTTATAATCCCAGTACTTGGGAGGCTGAGACAGGAAGATTGCAGTTTTGAGGTCAGCCTCAGCAACTGAGACTCTATTTCAAAATTTAAAAAATAAAAATAAAAAGGGTTGTGGTATAGCTGGGAGGTAGAACACTCCTGGGTTCAATCCCTAATACTGGGGGAAAAAAAGAAAGATAGCAAAGTCCAGGAATTTTCTGAAAAAGGCAAATGGTTGTGTTTGTAGTACAAGTGATGAGCAAAGGAGGAGGCTACACAGACAAGCAGTCCCTAACTCAGAGGACAGAGGGACTCGTCAACCACCAAAAGGGCAAATCACAGGGTCACAGGATAGCTAGAGGGATTCTGACAGAAGAGGAGCATTGGAGCCCTTGGGAATCCTAGGAGTTAAGATCAGACTGAAGGACAAATTTGCAATGGCCAGTGAAGGAGTAGATACAGATATAAGAGGAAGCGCAGGATGCTAGGTAGTTATAGAAGCATTTCATGAAAAATGTGCTGGTCAATAGTGAAATGCTAAGCAGAATTCAAGGAACACTGAATTTAGCCAGATGTGGGTAGTGCACGCCTGTAATCCTAGTTGGGAAGCAGAGACAGGAGCCTCACAGGTTCAAGGCTAACCTCAGCAACGTAGTGAGACCCTCAGCAACTTAATGAGACCTTGTTTCAAAATTGAAAAAAAAAGGACTGGGGATGTAGCTCAGATGTAGAGAAACCCCTGGTTCAATTTCCCATAATCTCTTGCCCCTAAAAAAAAAAAGAACTGAATTTATCCAAGAGGATATCCTGATAACCTTAGTGTGAACTGTTTCAGGAACCAATGATGAGCCGGCCAGATGCCAGGACGTTGGGATGTAAACTGGCAATTGGAAAGTACAAAGCACAAAGCTAGCCCACGTGGCTTTTTGATCTCCAAAGAAACTGGATATTCAAGAAATTGGATGTGTTGGAGAGAGAAGAGATGGGAAAGTGGCTGGCAGGGACTCTATGACAGAAAGAGGGATTGTTAGAGGAAAGAGACCTGACCATTTTTATGTGCTGGTGGGAAGAGCCCTGCAGAGAGCCCTGTCAGCATCCAGGAGAAGATGGAGGTGCTGCAGGGAGTTCCCCTGCGGGGAAGCATGACAGGAGGCTGGTGGCCAGCAAGAGATTAGCTGGTGAGTGGAGTGATAAGAGAAGGCCAAGCCAGGCATGGTAGCCTGTAATCCCAGTACTTGGGAGACTGAGCCAGGAGGATTGCAAGCTAGCCTCAGTGACTAGAGAGGCCCTCTACAACTTACTGAGACCCTGTTTTAAAATAAAAAATAAAATAGGGCTGAGGGATTGGCTAAGAGGTGGAATGCCCCTGGATCCCATTCCCAGTACCACAAACAACAACAAGATAAGGGAAGGGGAGTCAAAAGAGTCAATGTTCTCTGAAGTCAGCTGCAGAGAGTGAGGATGGTGGGGGTGAAGGGGGAGGAAGAGGAGGACTCAGGAGAGTGGACCAGGGAGGAATGTGTGTGCAGTCCCAGTGGGATTGGCAACCAGAAATTGTAGTTCCCCAGTCTGTGATTCTGTTTGCTTTTCTCAGGCAGTGCCAGAGCCTCAAATGAGGAGGGCAGTTGGGATTCATCTCCTGGATCTTCCCCAGGTCATTAGCACTTTCATCTCCATACCATTTCTTTAGGCTGCTTGAGAATTTCTTGTGGGAAGACACACAGTTGTCAGTTGCTATAGCTACCGTCTAGTCTGTGTGCTCAACCCTGTAGCATCTACATGTGTGACCCAGAGCTTTGTGGAAATAGCCTGTTTTACATACTTCTCCTTACTTATCAAAGTTATGCATGTTTATCATGCATGATGCAAATATATCCCTGGATATGGATGGTAGAGTATGAAATGGAAGCCTGTGTTCTCCTCCAACCCTGTGTACATCTTCAAATACCCTTCCTCCCCCGTGGAACTGTTAGGTGTGATTGATATGTCTTCGTAAGCACAGAAACGACATTCTATTTTAAGGCATTATGTCAAGCGAAATAATCCAAACACAGAAATACAAATTCCATATGATATCACCAATGGAAACACAAATTGTGTATGATGTTACGTATATGTGGAATAAAATGGAAGTAGACAGTTGGGTGGTGGTTTACAGGTGCTGGAGCAGAGGAACAGAAGGGATAATATTCAAAGGGTACAAAGTTTCAGTTATGCAAGATGAATAAATTCTAGGGGTCTATTCTACAGCATAGATCCTGCAGCCAACAGCACTGTATTATATACCTAAAATATTGCTAAAAGGGTTGATCTCATGTTGTGTTCTTACCACAGTGCTGCCATTTGGATCTGAATTGTACCCCAACAGTCATGTGTAAAAGACTTGGTCCCCAACCAGTAGGGCTATTGGGAGGTGGTGAAGCCTGTAAGAGGTGAGGGCTGGTTGGAGGAAGTTAGGTCTTTGGGGGTTTGCTTTTGAATGCGATCACAGGGATCCTGGCCTCCACCCCCTCTTTCTCTTTCCTTCTAAGTCACAAGGTGAGCAATTTCTTTCACCACACACTCCTGCCATGATGTTCTGCCTTGCCACTGACACAACAGCAATGGGCGAAGTGACCATGGATTGAAATCTCTGAAACCATGAGGCCTCAGATACTTTCTCACAGTGATGGAAAACTGACTAACACACATGCCCGCACACAAAAACAGTAACCGTAAAGGGGCCAGAAGAAAATTTGGGGAGGTGGTTGGTTATGTTTATGGCCTCAGGTATAGGGACAGTTTTACAGATTTTTAGTTACCTCTGGACTCATTGAAACATATCTATTAAATATGGACAGCTTTTTAAGGTACTGGGGAATGAAACTGACCAAATTATATTATGTGCACAAATGAACATATGTGCACAATGTCTCAATGATCTCACTATATTATATATAATTATAATGCACACTAGAAGGAAACTTAAAAAGAAATACTGTCTGTACAGTAGCCTCCCACATATTCATGGCTTTACTTTCTAAGGTTTCAGTTATCTACGGTCAACCACATTCTGAAGCTATTGAATGAAAAATTCCAGAAATAAGCAATTCATAAGTTAAAAAAAAAGGACAGATTTTTACATGTCGAAAGTGACTTAAATAAATATATAAAAATACATACAATTCATATTATTGTGACATCTAATTTTTTTAGTGACAAACACAATTTTTTAGATTTAGATCATTGCTTGCAATAGATATGTAGTGCTCTAGCGTACGTAACTAATCGTTTCACCATTTCCCTTATGTGTGGCTGATATAGAGGTGCCTTTAAAATTCTACAGTTATCTTGTTCACAAGTTTTTCTATATTGTGTTAGTAAATACATTTTTATAAGCCAGGTGTGGTAGTGCACGCTTATAATCCCAGCATTTGGGAGGCTGAGACTGGAGGATCCAGGTTCCCGGCCAGCCTCAGCTATTTAGTGAGGCCCTCTGCAACTTAGTGAGACCCTGTTTCAAAATAAAGAATAAAAAAATAGGGCTAGGGCTGTAGCTCGGAGGTAGAATGCCCCCAGTTTCCATCCCTAGTACCACAAAAAAAAATTATAATAATTTATATGTATATATTTATGTATGAATACATGTGCACATTTTTTACCCTTTGAAAGTATTTCTACTGTGTTAAGATTCCTAGAATTGGCATTGTTAGAATGAAGAGAATATAAGTGTTCACATATATTAATACTATCAAATCACCCTTTTAAAATGTTGTCCTTATTTCCAAGCTTCCTAATAGAAGCATTGTCCAACACAACTTTTTGTGACAATAAAAATATTAATATAGCGGAGCAGCTGCTGTGGAGTTTCAACGTGGAGACCATTGAGTACAAGAATATCAGCTTCACCATGTGGGATGTGGGTGGACAGGGTGAGATCTGGCCACTGTGGTGCCACTACTGCCAGAACACCCAAGGCTTGATCTTTGTGGTGGACAACACTGACAGAGAGTGCGTGAACGAGACCTGTGAGGAGCTCCGGGATGCCATCCTCTTGGTGTTTGCTAATAAGCAGGACCTCCCTAATGCCATGAATGAGGCGGAAGTCACAGGCAAGCTGGGGCTGCACTCTCTACACCACAGAAACTGGTACATTCAGACCACCTGTGCCACCGGCAAGGACAGAGTATGTGAAGGACTGGACTGGATGTCCAATCAGCTCTGGAACCAGATGTGAACCAGCAATCCTTTTCCCCCTACGTCTTCCTCTCTGCCCTCTGCTTTCCTCTCATGTGGCAAAAGTGCAACCCTGTAGTCCTGAGTGGGAGAAGGTCTCTATGGGTTGGTCAGCGTGCACCACACCAGGCTGTACATGTGCAGACGCAGCCTGCAGCCAGGTTTTTATTTAAATAGTTTCTGTTTCCACTGAGGCAGTTTCAGGTACTGCTATGCAACATCACTCAGCTTTTTTATTGTAAAAAGAGAATCAATTCACTGTCAGTACTGAGAAGGAATTTAATTAGGCACGTGGGCACCTGGCCTCCAGAAGCCACTGGGCCGTAGATCAGTGTCAGGATCCATTTGGTGGTTGGTTTTAACCCAAACTCAGTGCATTTTTTAAAGAATAGATAGCCGGGCGTGGTGGCGCACGCTTGTAATCCCAGCATTCGGGAGGCTGAGACCGGAGGATCCGAGTTCGCGGCCAGCCTCAGCTACCTAGTGAGGCACTCCGCAACTTAGTGAGACTCGGTTTCAAAATAAAGAATAAAAAATAGGGCTGGGGGTATAGCTCGGAGGTAGAATGCCCCTGAGTTCAGTCCCCAGTACCGAAAAAAAAAAAAAAAAAAAAAAAGAATAGCTAAAAATACAAGATAAGGACAACACTTGAACACACCAAAGGGAAACTATGGCTAGTGTAGGTTTTGCAGGAACAGCCTGAATGCTAGTCTAGCAACACTTTAAGAGCAGGACCACCTGGAGGCTGGGGAACCCAACCTCTGGCCCAGGGTCTCTGGAAGGCAGGACACTGAGTCACAGAAATGATTCTCAAGACTAAGATTTAATGGTGTCTTCCCTGAGGGGTTTTGGACTTACTTGTAGAGAGAAGAAGGAAGGAGTAGTAACTGGTTCCATTTTGGAATGGGAAATCTATGGTACCTGTCCCCATGATTTCATTCTGGAATGACATAAGTTCTATAATTTCACAGGCTCACAAAGAGAGAACAATTTGTAGCTGGAGTTTCACCTATATCTGATCCAGATGATATTTAGACAAGTCTCTGGACTTTAGACTTTTGAGCTGGTGCTAGAACAAGCTAAATCTTTGAGGGCCATTGGGATGGGATGCACATTTAAGAAGAACCTGAATTTTGGAGTGCCAGTGGCAGAATGCTATGGTGTAGATGTCTGTGTGCCCCCTCCAAATCCATATGTTGAACTTGAATTCCCAATATGGTGATTTAAGATGTGGGGCTTCGGGAGGTGATTAGGTCAGCAGGGCTCCCCTCTCACAAGGGGGATTAGTGCTTTAGAAAGAGTCCTTAGGGAGCTCATTTGCCCCTTTTGCCACGTGAAGAGCCAGCAAGAAAGTGCCATCCATGAAGCAGAGAGTGAGTCCTCATCAGACACAAAGTTCACTGAATTTCTAGTCTCTAGAACTATGTGCAATCCACTTCTATTGTTTATAAATTATTTAGTCTAAGGTGTTTTGTTATAGCACTCCACATGAAGTAAGACAGGTTACATGCATAGTCTGTAAAATAAATCACAGAAGTCATTACCAAAACTGGTAGGAGGAGTTGTTTTTTTTTTCTCTTGGTACTGGGGATTGAACACAGGGCCTTGCACTTGCTAGCCAAGTACTCTCCCACCAAACTATACCTCTAGTCCTCTTTACTTTATTTTCATACAGGGTCTCAGAAAGTTGCCTAGGCTGGTCTCAAACCCTCAGACTTTTGATCCTCCTGCCTCAGTCTCCCAGATAGCTGAAATTACATATGTGTGCCACTGTGCCAGCTAATTTTTTTTTCTGAAGTGCTGGGAACCAAACCCACAGACTCACACACAAGCAAAGCAAGTGTTCTGCCCCTGAGCCACCTCCCCCACCTGGGGAGTTGTTATTTCTAAGATAAAGGGAAGTGGTTATAATCAGGAAAGAATGGAGAGGAGGAGCAGGAAGCAGGGTATGATTGATATAGCTTTTGAGGTGCTGAGTGTTGGTCATATATTTTTTGACCATTAGAAATCTGTTGTATATATTTACTAAACTGTTCCTAAAAGTTTTCTGCTCATATCTGTACATGCTATATTTTACAAAGAAAAGATCTTTTAATAATGTAAATATCATTGTCTGTACTTATGTGTGAGTTTTCTGCCTCCAAACTATACCCCTAGCCTTTTTATTCTGAAGCAGGATCTCACTAAGTGCTGAGTCTGGTCTAGAAGCTGTGATCCTCCTGTCTCACCCTCCCAAGTACTGGGATTACAGGCATGCACCGCCACACCCAGCTTGTCTATACTCTTAGAAGACACAGTTAAATATGCTTTGGAACCATTAACCTTTAGGATGAACGATTAGCTTGAAGTCATAAAGTCATTGTTGAATTGATAATGATATTAGAATAAACATGACTACTATTTTTTACATTGTAAAAATCATATCACTGATAAATCTTGTCCATTCTTATCATTTTTCTTAAAAAAATTTTTTTTTAAAAATAGCTTCAGTCAGGAGCAGTGTCATATGTCTATAATCCCAGTACTTGGGAGGCTGAGACAGGAGGATCACAGGTTCACAGCCAGCCTTAGCAACTTACCCTTTGCAACTTAGTGAGACCTGTTTGAAAATAAAGAAATAAAATAGGGCTTTGTATGTGTGAGTCCTTGGGGATGTAGCTTAGAGGTACAACACCCCTGGGTTTAATCCCCAGTACCACACATACACAAACAAAAAGAATAGCTTTGAGTTTCTAGATGGCCTTCATGATTCATTTTAGTTTCTTTGGGGAAAAAAAATTGTTAAAAGAGAATCATACAGACTGTAAAATGCTTTTGATAGGCCGGGAGTGGTGGCACACACCTGTAATCTCTGTACTGGGAGGCTGAGACAGGAGGATCACAGGTTTGAACTCAGCCTTGGCAAGCTAGCAAGGCTCTCAATAACCTAGCGAGATTCTGTTTCCAAATAAGAAATAAAATCGGGCTGGGGGTGGGGGTGTAGCTTGAAGGTAGAATGCCTCTGGGTTCAATCCCTAGTACCAAAAAAAAAAAAAATGCTTTTGATATGTTGACACTAGGAAAAAAGCTAAGCATGACACAGAACAATGTTTATTTTTCTACACAAGTAACCTTCATTATCCATCAGTCTCAGTCAGGAGAGAGAAGCCATACAGTAACTGCTGTAATACCTATAATGGGATTGATATAACTAGAGTTTGACTAGTAAGATATAAAGAGAACTCTAAAGAATATTGAGGCTGAGACAGGAAGATCTCAGGTTAGAGGCCAACCTTAATAACTAGCAAGACTCTCAGTAACCTAGTGAGACTCTGTTTCAAAACACAAAGTCAAAAGGGCTGGAAGTGTAGCTCAGAGGTAGAATGTCCCTGGGTTCAATCCCCAACACACACACACACACACACACACACACACACACACACACACACACACACACAGAGCATATTGGGATAATGAATATAATACATAATACAGTAGATGTGATACATGATATATCCTTTACCCCTAGGGTTGAAATAGAGGGTTCACTGCAGGCTCTTTTTGTCTTGGGACTAAGAGCTATGGAAGGTACGTCCATGCTTGCTGAATGACAGAAACCACAGGGGTCTCTCTGGGCACTCTGAGACACTCCACTCTAAAGGTCTTCGGGGAGGGGGTGTGGGAATGCTCACTGCTGTGCACCCCAGCTGTCATATGCTGCAGACACTGGCTGTTGCAGAAGCTACCTCAGGATGTGGGAATCCACTCACAACACTGCAGGAGGAGACTGTCCACAGAGTTACTGGGATCAGGAAGAAAAATGTCTTACTCCTGAGAAATCTCTCCAGCTTCTTCTACTGACGACCCTTACTTAACGGAGTGCCAGCTAGCAAAGCAAAACTGTTTAAAGGACCCAAGTCCATTTTCACAGAGGAAGGTAAAGGGATGATTTAGAGTTAAGAGGCAATAAGTTGACAATTAGTGAAGTCTTCTATAAGGAATTAAATTTGAGCTGGGCATGGTGGCACACACCTGTGATCCCAGTACTTGGGAGTTGAAGGAGCAAGGATCACAGGTTGGAGGACAGCCTTCTACTTGGATCCCCCTCCCAGGGTGGAGGTGAGCTGGGATGAGATCTGGGTCTTCATTCCGTGGTTTTCTCCTCCAAGAGGCCTGGGGTTCACTGTGTGCTGTGACAGAGGTCATAGCTCTTCTTGAGGAAAGGGGACCATTGGGACTCTCCTTCCAGGTCTTGGTAATTTCTCCCAGTGTAGCCAGAGGGTTCTGTGCTTCTACACACACACACACACACACACACATTTTGTAATAATCCTTGTGTAAATAAGCCCTCTTCGAATTATCCTCATTTGAGTTGCCTACACTTTTGTGGTTGACACAGGCTGTTGGAAATGTTTTAAGCTCAAAGAAGTTGTATTGTTTTGCAATCCTTCATAGGATGTATGTATCCCTCTTTAAAACTTAGCTGCAGAGACAGTAAGTGGCTGGAAGCTTCCCCACAGCCCACAGCCTGGACAAGGCACAGGTATTGAGGAGGGCTATTCTATTCATTGGGTTCTGAAAAAGGAGGCCACCCCTGGCACTCAGGCTGTGCTGCTGACTGAGCAGACGGCCCCCCTGCCCCAGCAAGACTATGGGCTGGTGTCCAACCTTGTTCCAGCTCACTGCACAATTAGGGGTAAGGCTGCAAGGGCCCAGATGTGCTCAGCAGACCAGTGACCTTCAGCCCAGATCCACTGAAGTGGGTTTCCACAGACCACGTTTCAGTTCCTCAAAAGCCTGCAGGAGGCAAGTCTAGCTCTGGGAAGCCAGCCTGCCAGGGTGGTCATTCTGGCTTCCAACTTGTTTTCCTCTTACACCAGGATAAAACCCACATGAAGAATCAAGTGTATATTACGTAAAAGTATAACACTGTGGGAATAACTAGCATATGCTACCAACTGTGTAAGACAGTTGTGTTTATTAGGCCTTTTTTTATCTGCTTATCTGAAGCATACCCCAAGATTTAAAGTCATTTGAACACAGTTACCATTTATAACTATGAATGTGCGATTCCCAAGTTTCTGCAAGATAATAGCATGTTGAAACAAAGTACATGCTAAGGTTGATAGGACACTGCTAATGCCACATATATTACCAGAACCAAATATTCATGTTCGAATGCCCGATTTCACAAGTAAATGTATGAATGTGGACTTGGTAGCAAATTCATATGCAAAATACTACTTTATAGTCCTATATACATGTTTTATACAAAACATAATTTGAAGAATAGACCACTGGTTAAGGTAACTGTTTAATTAATGTTACTACTTATCTCCCAATTCTCAGTGCTTGCTTCAGCAAACACTCTCTATTTCCATTGGAGATCCTTTGTCCTGAGCTGATGCCACTAGCTGATGTCTGATGTCACGAACTCTGGCTCATGCACTGAAGAGTGACTCAGCATTATGATGCTTCCGATTTAATGAAAAATTTTTCCTCAAAAGTACTTGTTTATGGTCTGACAAGGGGAAGAAAAAAATGCAGCCCAGTGCTAAGCTTCATTAGAGTCAGAATGAAAACTATTTTCTCATCAAATTATGACATCTTTCATCAAATTGTAAGGTAATCATTTTAAGGCCAGGGATAGAGGATTAGAAAAGAAAATGCAACACCACTGAGCTTGACATGGAACCTTTTTATTTTGTGATAAAAATGCTTTCATATAAATTTCATCTTTTAACTACTTTTAGAATGAAACTTTGAAAAGTAAAAACAAATGTGCACTTTCCTCACTACATATAGTCAGGAACATGCAGTCATCTTACTGCTTATTGGGTTTTACATACAAACAGATATAATATCACTTTTAAGAGAAATGCACACAAGGAAGACGAAACCAAACAGTTACTGGTGGGGGGGCCTTAGGACATATATATGGGTCCTCCCAGATAGGCATGAAACAGTCAACGTGCTGGCTAAGGGCCAAATCCCCAAGCCACACATCAACAAAACATTACAGCTTTGGTTCCTTTCTATGCAAGAATTACAAACTGGCAAATTTAGTAAGATGATGATATAGCAGACTTGAGCATCATAGCTGGTTGCTTTCACCCAAGTCTTTTAACTCCTAGTCTCTCTTTCCTTCAAATCTCTCCTTCCCCCACCATCATGTAAATCAGAAAATGATACTTAAAACAAAACAAAACAAACAAAAATCTATCCTCAAAGGCAGGCAGGAGTCGAAGAATTTATAAAAATAAAAATAAACCAAAAATGGAAGAAAACTATGCATCATCTACAAGTCCCATAAAAACTTCGTCTCCAATTCAGAACCCAAATGAGAAAGTGATTATCCATCAGACCTTCCCCTTTATTAGATACTACACAACGGAGATGGGCAAAATGTCTGAAAGTCAGTGTGGTCCTCCTCGCTGCAGCCTCTTGTCTATTATGACAGCTTTCATGTTCTTCCCCACAAACCCAAAGAACCCAGATTAAAGTATCCCGAGAAAGAGGAATGTGCAAGTTAATCCTCCATTGTGCTTGGGGAAGGAAGAGGATACAAAATATGCAGAGGCTGGATCCAAGGCTGGTAGTTCTTGACACAGTGGCAGATGTGGGGTGGTCCACAGTGACTCAGGCAGATACGGGGCTAAGAGCACAGAGTCACCATTTGGAATGAGGAACTGTTTACTCACCATGAAGAGGGTTGGCAGAATGTTATCATGTGAGAGAATGGAACAGAATGAGCAAATTTAATCTGTGTGTATCAGGGCAGAATTAATTGCTTGTGTTAGTTCAGTGAATACTGATAGGATGGAAAAGACCTATTTGTACACTGCCATGCCAACAGACACACAGGGCTTCCACAGGGGGCTGTGGACCAAGAAATGGGGTCAGTGGGAAGCACTGGTGAGCCCCCAGCCACTGCAGGAGTGAAGGCCATCACTGACCCAAAGCCAAGCGGGCAACTCATCCTAACATCTACGAATGCCCCTGCACAGTTGATTTTCCAGGTGCCACAGGCATCAGAGTACTGGGCAGATGTGACAATATGTCCACAGGATCAGTTGTTAATTGGCCCAGGGAGAAAAGAACTCTCCTATTCTACAGTTGATTAAAATGTAGAGACCAGATTCAGGTGAGGGGCAATCGCCCTCCAAACATAAGGACAGTGCCCAGCAAGCACATAACCCATCACCATCTAGAAAGTGACTCTAGGAAAGGAGAAACCCGCTGGTGTGCTTCTATGTTAGTCACCAAAAGGGCAATGAGCTGCTTTGGAGGAAAAGAAATGGTGGAAAAATTAGTTACTGCTGTCCCACAGTGGACCCTAGAAATCCAGCCCAACTTTCCATTTCCTGCATTTGAACATAGAAAATCCATGTCTTCCATGAACCTACTGGATGCGCCAGTGGCTCAGATGGCACAGTGTGGGGGGAAATTGGTCAACAGGTTTCTGCTCTGAAAGACAATCAGGAAATCAGGGCTGTGATCACTGGCTCCCTCGAGCTGATGGCAGCTCAGCCCTGAATGGCAAGGGTGTGTCGTGTGAGACCTGTTCTTCTGTGGAGATATATGGAAGGAAGGCTCGTAGCTAAGCTGACCTGCTGGACAGGAGAGGAAGGCAGCCCACAGTCCTAAGACCCAGGACAAATGTGTTTCACACTGGCAGTTGAGGGAATGTTTAGCTGGAAGTGGAAGGGCTTGTGGGTGGAAAACTGCTTTTTGTATGAGTTTGCTTATCTCTTGGTCATTCCACCCTTTTTCTAGTTAAAAAAAAAATGGGGTAAGGTCATAGTATCAAGGCTTCTGAGGATAAAACTGTACACTGACTAGGTTCACAAGTAGAAAAGGAGCTGACTGGTATCCTTCATCCTGATGAGGTTTCTATGCAGCTCTGCATGCAGGAAAGAATTAAGGTGCAGCCTCTAGAAGGGATCCCCAGCCCCACCCCCCCGAATTAGTTCAAAGAAAAATATTTTGCTCCCCTTCTCTAGGAATGATATACGTAGACTGTGACATGTTCATTTTCTACAGAAACATACTTAAAAGGTTTATACTGAGAACCATAACCAAAGTAAACCCTGTGAGGCTCTTGGGGATGCTGGCAAAACGGGAGGGGAAAGGCAAGCTGAAGTTGCTTTCCAGGGCAGGAATGATTAAAAGCACAAAAGTCTTGCTCTATAATATGTTGGCAGAGTTACAACCATGGAGAGGTGCAGAAAAGCAAAGCACCAAATGAAGTCAAAAGAATTTCCAAGGCTGAGAAGATGAGATAGGTCAGCTCAGGCAGAATTCCAGGGCACAATTCCCAATCAGACTCTAGTATAGAATCTTCTCATGGATATAGCAGACGGCCCTGGGCTTCAAATGCAGTCTAAGCTGCGAGAATGTCTGGGCTACAAAAGGCATCCACTTCTTCTCCAATCAGAAGAGAGTAAACATGGCCCAAGGCTTCTGTTCATCTTGCATGTCCATGAACTTGGCATGATGGGCAAGACATTGGAAGGAACCATGTCCTTCCCCTGAAGACACTCAGTAAAGCCCATAAATGGCTTCTCGTGTGCCACCTGAAAGATCAGTGCGTCTTCTCTCTCCTGCCTCCAAAAGCTGGTTACAGAGATTTCTTCATTTCTCTCCCGGATGACCTTCATTTGTTCCTCAGCAGCATTTTCCATAGGCAGTTCCATCTACGCTGCAGGCAGACTCTTTCACGCGTAAACCTGCATATTGCTGTGCGGTGGCTCAGACATGTGTGTCCCAGGTCCCCGCTGACCTCCTCCAGCACCCCCAGGGGTAGGGCTGGTGGTCACATCTGACCAGTCAGAAGCAGAGTGGGGTGACGAGCTCGACCACTGGTCAGGAGACTCTGGGGAGGGTGTCAGGTAGGGATGCTCCCCCTGGAGATGGCCACTGTGGCTGGGTGTTCGCTCAGCGGCATTAGAGGAAGCATAGCTGTGCTGTGAAGGGGGTGTGGGGTACTTGCCCACAGAGGCTGGGAAAGGATGATAGGCTGGGAGGATGGTCTGAGCTACCTGCCCATCCTGCTGGGGCATCATGGCAGTGGGGAAAGCCACACTGGGTAGACGGGCCATCTCTGGGATCTGGTACATTGTGGGCAAAGGGCCTGTAACAGCTGGAGGGCAGCTGGACTGGGGCTGGGGAGCCCCAGCCGACTGGGCAATGCTGCCTTTGGGGATGAGCTGGAAAGTCACAATGGGGGGCAAGGGCTCCCTCGGGGTGGTGACATGCTTCCCTTCAGGCGGCCTGTTCTGGGGGGCTATGCCAGGGTGGGTGCCCTCAGCCAAAGCCGGGACCATGCCAAACATCTCATTGTATTGGGTCTCATTTACCTCCATGCGGTTCATCCAATCTGCTGGGACAGTGACTGGATGTAACCTACCCAAGCTTCCCGCGCTGCCACTGCCAGGGGGGACAATGTGGTGGTGGGACAGCAGCTGGCTCACAGAGGGAAGCACAGTGCTAGCCCCCGGAGCCAAAGGCTGCATTTCATGAAGGCTAGAGAAAGACAGTGCATGCTGTGCGTGCACCGGGGCAGGGGGTACAGCAACAGCCAGCATAGGGTTGGGGGAGGCCTGCAAGATCCCCGGGGATGTGATCACAGGAGAGGACGTGGTATCAGAGACGTAGGTGTGAGGAGACTCTAGAGAATCCACCGGGGACAAAGTCACTGAGCTCTCAGACAGCTGGACCTTCTCACTCAGAGACTTCTTCCTCCTGCTCCCCTTGGCCTCCTTGGCCTCCTTGGCGAGGTTCGGGAGGCTGGTGGGCATAGCACTCTTGGCGTTGGGCCGTCTGGGCTTCTTGCCCATTGCGGTGTGCTTCAGACTGAGGAAAGACCTGTTGGGCCCGCAGATGACAGGTGAGAGAGCAGAGGTCAGCACGGTGCCCGGGGGGCTGGGCGTCACGTTGTACTCGTCCAGGAGGCGCACAATGTCGTGGTGCATGCGGTCCCGGGCCACATCCCGGGGAAGGCGGTCCATGTGGTCGGTGATGTCCCGATTGGCAAAATGGTCTAAAAGGATCTTGGCTGCTTCATAGCTCCCCTCCCGGGCAGCAAGAAACAGAGGTGTCTCTTCCTATAGAAAAGATCCACACCAAACACATTTTAATAACACTCTTGAGAATAGAGCAGTGCTCCTCAACCTTTTTAAAAATCAACCCCCTCAGGCATTTTGTTCGAAGCACCCCCCCTCATGAAACTTGAATACCACAGGTGTGCTGTACCTAAGTGCTGAATGCAGATCTGTGACTTACACATAAAAAGGTTATTTCACCTCTCCCTAAGAACCAAGTTTCCACCTAGAAGCAAGTTCCTCCTCTGTTGGAAATTTGTGAAATAAAACAAGCCCCTGAGCCAGAGGCTCACTTACAAAGAGTAACGAGCTTATCAACATATAATTCTAGGAGGAAAGGGAGTTAAGAAATAAGAAAAGTAGGAGAAGAAACTAAAGCATGTGCAGAACTAGGAAAAATAGGGGAAAGAACAAGAGAAGAGACTAACCATTTGCAAAACGAACTAAGATGAAGGAAAAGAGAGAGTAAACAGGAGAAGGTGAATGAGAGGAGGGAAGCACGACCCACAACCCAGAGGGAGAAACCAATCAGGGAAGCAGAAAAAGAGCAGGGGAAAAGTGAAAGAAACAAACACGAGACAAGGAAGCAAGCCTGAGCAACTCTTAGAAGACAGGAGCTGCATCCAGCTCTCTGCACCCAGTTCCTGCCCAAACTGCTTCCATGTTTGTCTATCCTTGTCCAGACAGAAGCTCGCTGGGGGGAAGGGCTCTGCAAGAGCGGCACTCCACAGATATCCTTGAGCCCCTGCCCAGGCGATACCTTGTTGTCCTGCATGTCCCGGTTGGCCCCATTTTTCAACAGCAACAGAGTCGCCTCCACATTATTGACAGCTGCCGCCCAGTGAAGAGCAGATTTTCCTGCAGGCAAAAGCATTTTTATAAGCAGATGGAGAGTGGATCACATCCTACTTCTAGTATAAGGAAGCACCATGACTTGTACAAGGAAGCCTTGAACTCCCCAGTGGTCAGCAGGAAGCCACTTGTCTGGGGCCTATAAGGAAAACGAAGTAACCCCTTCCTTTTCCTCTGTTGCAGGAATATTTCAGTACAGACTGTCTGGCCCTCAGAGATATCTAGGTAAAAGGATCACTTGCATGCGGTATCCATGTCCTCCACATGACAGAATCTACCCTTCACATATGGAAGATGATAGATGATTTATTACATGCAAGATGCATATCTAGGATATCCTGTGACCCTTCTAGTGAAATCAACTCTCATACATTCTCGCAATAAGAGTGGTGTGCCTAGAAATCCACTCAGGCAACCTTTCAGGGACCTTCTCTAGGTTCAAGAACTCTCACCAAAAAATCCCCTCTTATTGTATTCTAGGGACTCCCACTGGCTCAGCTCTCTGAGTTCAACATCCTGAAGGAAGAATGAATGAACGCATGTGTGCAAACGAGTGAATCTCCAACAGACTCAGGTCTGACAGTTCTTCAGTGATCAGGTAACCATTCTCTTCCAGGGGCAGGAAGGTATGCTTTGCAGGTAAGAAGCCCAGCTGGGCCTCCTGCCCCTACCATGGTCGTCCACTGCATTCACATCTGCCTGGCAGTTGATCAGCTCTGCCACCATTCCCTCCACAGCCAGGCGGGCGGCCAGGATCAGGGGGGTGGTACCATCGTTCATTCTGGCATCTAGATCAGTTACCCGGTTGCGAATAAGAATCTAGAATAGTACAGAAAGGAGAATCACTGGGAAGGACAATAATGAAACTAAGGGAAGAAATAAACATTAAAACTGAGGCTACCCTGTAAGTTCCTAAAGGACAGGGAAAGTCTTATTATTTTTGTGCCCAAGATTCTATCCAGCCAATCAATATATATTTGTTGAGTGAATGAATGAACCAACAAATGGGTGACTAAGACATAATGGCCTATGTAAAGTGAGGTATTCTCCTTTCAAGGGAAAGTAGAGGAACCTAGGGAAATATTACAACTTCAATTTTAGTGTATAGCTTAAGGTGATTGGGAATGCTTCCAATGTTCCCATAAGGTCAAAATAAAAGGCCATGAAGGTGTATACTGTCAACTCAGGTCAAGAAAAACGCCAGTGTGCAC
>PVLC010034541.1:0-16848 GCA_004027655.1 Graphiurus murinus
CACCCTAAGGCACATGATGTACTTACACAATCATATCAAGGTCACTCACTGAAGTGAACCTGAGGGGGAGGGAGGGGGAGGGAATGGGGAGGGAATTGGGGAAGGGGTCAAATGAGAAGTGTGTGCAAATATGTTGTTAACAACTTGTACTTAACAAAGATGTATGCTATATTGCACGAATTACTACAATAAAAAATTTTAAAAAAATTCAAGAACAACAAAATGTTGATTTATCTTGGCAAAGCTCATAATTATTGATATTATTGATATTCTTTAACAATTTCAAAAGAGGATTGGTGTTTGAGATTATAATTTTCTTCCAGTAAACTTTCTCTCCTGAGAATGAATGACTGGGGGAGAACACATGTATGCCCACAAGTACAATGAATATATGTCTGAGCCTGCATAAAGATATGCACCTGAGTTGTTGCTTCTTACTCCCTTCCTGCTGAAGAGATGTGGGGCATTTTGGTTCCAAAACAGGGGAACTGTGATACACATATGGAAGAAGGATACCCTAAGTTTTGCTTTTTTATTTCTACAACAAGCATCTCCTTCATCACCAGAGAAGTTTTTAATAAAGGAGATAAAATAACAAAAATTTATAAAGATATAATAACAAAATGTTTTTAATAGTGGAGATGAAACTTGATAATATATGTTTAGTATTTTAAAAAGATCTATTAGTTTAAGGAACTGATAATATAATACATGTTTTTCTAAGCTATTATTCTACACTTATCTACATTAAACTTACTTTGTATCCATGTATACTGTATTTATGATAGTTTTAAAATATTAAGTATTTAAGCTAGGCATGGTGGTTCATGCCTATGATCCCAGTACTTGGGAGGCTTAGACAGGAGAATCAGTTTCCAGGACAGCCTCAGCAACTTAGCACAACCCCATTTCAAAATAAAAAGGGCTGGGAGTGTACTTCAGAGGTGGAACATCCCTGAGTTCAGTCCTTAGCACGCCCCAAAGTGCTTGATATGCATGCTTACTAATATATATATACATATATATGAATTTATATTTATATATAAAGAATTTAGAAGTGTGCTTAAGTGTACATAAGCTTTAACTACTATTATGGCACAGGATAAGGTAGAAACTATTCAAATTGTACTTAGGAGAAAACTGAGACTTTGAAAGTTTAAAAAACTTGTCTAAGGTCTCACAGTTAAAAAATTACATTACCAAATTTTGAATCAAGGCTTTTTGACTCCCAAATCCGAACTCTTTACATTAAATCCATACTCTTTCCAGTAAAAGAAATCTAACTCACATTATGAAATGATTCATATTATTTTGAACCTTAAATTAAGGCAAGAGTAACAGGAACACAGAAAAACCAGTTCATTTGCTGTATTGTGACATAAAATTGCAAAGAAGCCAATGAACTAGCCACTTTAAACATTAGAAGAAATTATTTTAACCCCAGCTTGAAAAGCATTCTTGTGTGTGGTGTAAGAAAGTAGCCTCTAAGTATAACAGAACTATGTTACACAATAATCTGGGATTGAAAAGGAAAGGAGTTTTTTTAGGCTAGTGGGTTGTAATTATCCAATTGGAATATTAATTCCATTTGTCTTCCTTTGAAGGATGTTTCATCTTTTGTTTTACTCCTTGGTGGTACATCCAATTACTGAAAACAGGATGTGTCTATAAAAAAAAAGTCAGTTCCCAGCATTGAGGAGCAAATGCACATCTACTAATTGTCATTGAAACTGAGTACTGCAGAAAACCAAAACAGCAAATGGTAATGTTAATAATTTAAAAATCACAGAACAAACAAGCAGAAACCCCCTCACTATGTTGTGCAAGAAAAATGGAAAATAGGAAGGTTTATGAGTTCTTCTCCAGAACTGAGAGTACCAAATGAGGAGAAACTTTTGGATGGGTTAGTTGTATTTGTCAGATCCAGTCTATCTAATTTTGCGAAATATATAGAGGTGGAACAAGGCTCATATATTTACTGGACACTGCTCTACTGAAAATGCTGAAGTCCACATACCTACCGCCCATCTGAACTACAATAACATTATTCACAATGGACAACTTCTCCTTTTTAAATGTCTCAGTGATAATAAGATAGCTATAGAACTCACGCCTATTGCAATCAAATGTCAAAGGAGAAAAGAGAGGAGGCCACTTTAGCATTTTGGAATGAGGTGTTAGAAAAATCCATCAGATACAAACAGAAAACATGATATCAATGAGGTTTGTGTTTATGTTCTACTGTACAGTAGTGAATATGTCCAATTCTTAAACCTATGCAGAAAGATGCCTCATATCTCTAATCTCAGTAGTAAGGTGTACAAGAGACTTGTAATCTACTTAATGTACTTATTGATGTTCCACATACTGTAGAGAAAATATTTTCCTTTATCATTTCAATTGAGATACTGCCTTTTTGAAGTAACTAAAGCATTCTCGAGTGTTTTTTTTTCAGTGCTCAAATCCCCAAACAAAAACAAACAAGCAAACAAAGACTCTTGTTACAGAATTCTTTTTGAATTTGCCATGCTTGAAGATTCCATTCTGTGATTCATTAGCCAACCTCTTTCTAAACATTAGAGAATTTAGTTCTTTGAATGTCTAAGGATTGTGTATTTAACTGTTTCAACTAGATCCACCTTTTCTTTTTAATGAGTACACATGAATATCTTAGATGTCAAGTTTCCCATATGTAAGGATTGTGTCTGTTATTTGTTCTGTGCTTAAGCAAACACAGTCATATATATATGTACATATATAAATATATATATATAAATATATATGTGTATATATACACATATATATATGTACATATATATATGAATATATATTTATACAGAGAGAGAGAGAGAGAGAGAGAGAGAGAAAATATCTGAGAAAGAGAATTATACCAGATTAAATATAGTCAAATATTTTCAAAAGGAAAGATGCTTGCTTCAGATTGTATTCCTCATACATTAAGCATAAAAAACAACAGTTGAGACCATGGCATGCAAATTAAGTAGTTGTAGGCTGAAGCTGGAATTGGTAACAGAGATTCTAATTTTATTTTATTTTAATTAATATTTTTTAGATTTATTCTTTACAGGTATATGGAAATTCTATCTCTGAAATCCATTATTTTTGATAATCCTCTAAACTCTATGATGTCTTGATATCCAAGAATTATGTCTTATATCTAGTACCCAGTTCACAGAAATGTGACAAAGAGGTAATATGATAACATACCTCCCCCTAGATGTGTATGACACCTTCTGAATAATATCATACCACTCTTCTATATTTACATTGGTTGTGATTATTCAACTGATTACCCATCTAATTGCTTTGGCAATCAGCCTTATTCCTTTTACTCTATCCAATAGTTCCAATGTCAATCATGATAGTCTACTATGTTGTCAGGACAAACAGCCCTCAAATCTCAGTGGTTCAATTGGTTTCTACTACTGTCTGTAAATAATTGCCAGTTCATTGGTTTAAAATGACATACATTTGTGACCTCCCAGACATAATGAATAACAAGTCTGAGAACAGCTTTCCAGATTCTTCTGTTTAGGAGTGTTTAAGGGTGCAAATGAAGTATTGACTTGGCTATGCTCCTTTCTAGAGGTTGGAATGCGTTTCCAAATTCATATATTGTTGGTAGAATTCAGTTCCCTGAAATTGTAAAACTGAGGGTCCAATCTTCTTTTGCTGGCCATTGGCTAGAGGATTCTCTGAGCATATAAAACCTTCAATAGTTTCTTGCCACAGACTGGTTTCCCTGGGAAATTCATATCATAGCATCTTCTTCCCTAAAGGCTAGCAAGAGAGTCTCTCCTTATGGTCTGTTAAGACAGTCTTTTAAAAGAGAACATAGCTATGAGAGTGGCATCCTATTTCATTTGCTGTATAAGATAACTTCTGCAAAGAATTGCCCCCCCCCCACACACACTTTTGCCATATTCTGTTGGTATAAGCAAGTTATGGGCTCTGCCCACACTCAAGGTAAAGGGATTATACAAGCACATAACATTGGCAGTAGTTTTAGAATGTATTCACCACTGTGATTTAACAAATCTGGGGATTGTTTCTTATATATGAAAGTCTGCAGCAGTTTTGAGCAACTATGCAGGGCTTTCTGTATGTGTAGCCTCAGTCATCTTGGTTAACAAAAGTACAGAGTTAACTACTAGGTCAAATTCAAATTGTTTGAGCTTTCTTACAGGGTACCTTTGCCTTCTGGAGTAATCCAAGTGATGAATAACGAGCTGGTCATGGTGATGAATGCCTGTAATCCTCGTACTTGGGAGGCTGAGACAGGAGAATTGGAGGTTTAAGCAACTTAGTGAGACTCTTCTTCAAAATGAAAAATAAAAAAGGGATGGAGATATAGCTCAGAGGTAAAAAAAATTTCCTGGGCTCAAATCTCAGACAGACATACACACACACACACACATACACACACACACACACACACACACACACACACACAATCAATCAATAATTATTTGCCTCAGGCAAAACTGGTTATTTATGTCTATAATTGTTGGTCTTTGGTTCTATGAGGGTGTGTGAACCAAGCTTTCTACTTTTTACTTTGGGTTTCCTAACATTTACTCCCTGGGAAGTTCAACTTAATTGAAAGTTCCCATATATATAGCATTTATTTTTAGCAGCTGAAGATGGGGATTTGTTTTAATCTCAAACTTTCAGTGGTCAATATTTGAAGCAACCAATTATACCAACTATATTTTCTACTATGATTATTAGGATATATTTCTTAATGGCCAGTCTTCCATGAGTGGGATATCAAAGTCTTCCATGAGTGGGATATCAACAGATCTCACTTTGAGCAGATTTTTTTTAGTAGAATTGCAAATATGACTGAGAATGTATACTTTTTTTTCAAAAGAGATATTAATTGTTTAAATAATGAAGAAATGTCTCTCACCTTCATTAAAGGATTGTCCTCCTCAAGTGCATTCTTCCACAGTGTGGACAATTACCAGTTTCTGTGGTGCATTTAACATAATTAATATATTCATTTATATTTGCAAGGACCTTTCCTCTTTTGTTCATGCCACAGTTCTTATTCATTTTCATACCTATTTTTTCACTGGCAACTTCCATCTGTTCTTAGAATATACTATAGTTCATTAAATATCAGTGCACCAGTTTTGCAAAAATGCAAAGTTTATCCATGTTTCATAAATAATATTTTCCTATATTTCTTTTTCATGAGGTCCATAATCACTTATTCTATTATGTCTTTATTTTTAATACTGAGTTTTAGTGTTACTTGGTTATAGTTTTCCTGAGGATTTTCCAGTAGCCTTACAGCCATAACTCTACTAATCCACTGCTTTCCAATTCTACTTTCATACCACTTGAGTTGTATCTGATTTGATTAAATTTAGTAGAAGTTCATTTCTATCCCCTGCCATCATCACCATAATGAGCCATGCCGAGTCATGTAGATGTATATTCAAAGATTTGATCAACTATACTTTAGAGCAGAATGTCTTCTGGGATCCCAATCTAGACACCCATCAAAACTCCCATCTCTTGCTTCAGTCTGAGGTGATGAGTCTGTTAAAATTTAAATGCACCTCAGGCTGCCCTCGAAGAACTCCAGAGTGGTCAACCACTCTTCCAGCTAAGTCTGTGGAGATTTGTTTCCTGGAGTGTTGCTTTAGGTTAACAGACTGCTGCAGTGTTAATGAAAACACATGCAAAACTGCACACACAGTCTTTTCTTATTATTAAATAAGTGCCCATTAAAATAACTATATGATAATTAATGAGGAAGGAAGGTAGGATCCTGTAGATGGTTTGTCAATATTGTAGTTAGGTCATTCATCTGTGGAGCAGTGATATTCACCTACTTTCCCCTTTGTTGCAGAGGTGTAGAGTTAATATTTCACTTCTTATTTTAGACACACTCTCAAGCATTATTTTAAACAGGCAAACAGGGACCACTTCCAAGATAAAGAAAGTCACCATTCTTTGATGATGAATTTGTAATGAAGGGAATCCTTGTTCCAAATGGACTTCTGCAAGGCACCATTCCCCAGAAATTAATGTTCCTAAGTATGTGGAGAGAACCAGCTAATGAATGTTAAATTAAGTCGTGAGACACACTTAGAGACATGGACGATGTTTATGTGACATTAGTTTACTTTAAAACACTCCCTATTGACCTTAGCAAAAATAATATGAGTGCAATTTGAGATGAATATTTACAATAGGTGGAAATAGTTCTGAAGTGCTAATTCCCAAACTGCTGTTTGTGAAATGTCCTGCTTCTCTGATCTACATTTTCATAGGCTTCTTCGGGCAGAGATGTGCAGGATTGCAAGTTCAGTGAGACAATTTCTTACTTGAGAAGAGACAGTACCTGCAGCCCATAGAAAGTAGGAAGCAGGTAACTGGACAAGTTGCCCATTTTGTCACATGGTACAAATATCCATATGACTAGCCACATCCTAAAAATGCATGAACTGCATAGAGTATATCATTTTAAGTGATAAATCTATAAATAGCAATACTTGGTACATTTACATTAAAATACAATTTTAAAAAATAGCTCATTTGTTGATAAATATCATCTTTTCAGCTGATTTCTCTCCATTCAGTCCTTATGTATTTGTTAGTCAGGGGAAAATATTTTAAATCAAAGCTGTAAAATAAGCATAGTTAGAGAGCTAACAGGAGGATTTTTACTTCATTTACATTCATTACATATTATGAGTTTAATTACCTTCCTCAAATAATACCAGTATGAAGGAAAGATGCTGAAGAAGGCGTACTTCTATGATGATTTTATTGATTGTGACTGATGGATGGCATCAACATTTCATAGTGAAGAATCATGGTTTTGTTACATCAGGAAAATTAAATTGGGAGAGTTATTTTCTTTCCCAGTGATAGTGGCAGTTAGAATATTTCACCTGTAATGAGATGTGTGCGTTATGTGCCATCGTGAACCACGGCTCAGCCATTAAATATATGTAAATGAAGAGAAACACAAGAGAGCCCGGGCATAATAACGTGCAGAACAGAGAAATGGATCCTGGAAAGTGATTAATTTATTTGATGATGCCTCAAGTGAGGAATTTTAGGTCACAAATGAAGTGACAGAATGACAAATTACCATTTTAAAGAATTTACTGGGCATCATTACTGAACAATTGTCAGGTAGTTTATGGTGGCTGAGAAGATGGTATAAATATAGATCTTTTCCTTATCTGAGATGAATTATTAATCACCTTTTTAAAAATCTTTGTGAGTGATGGTTGGCTGTCTGATTGGAAATAATGTGTTCTACAATTTTAACTAAATTCTAATATGATATGTAACAGGAATCTTTACAATTAAAGTCTCAGTGGAGAGTGGTAGGAGGTTTACAGTCAATTGCAGTTTTAATGTGATAGAAGAGGATGAATCCACCAGCATATTTCAATAGATTTCCTTAGGTATATTATCCCTGCTGTGATGTTATTCAAATGTTTACAGTTTATTTTCATTTGAAAAATGACATTCAGATACTTAAATTGTTTTCCTTGGTTTATTAGTTAATGAAAATGAAATTCTAGTAATTACTATAGTTTTGCAGTCTGCCACATTATTTAAAGTGAAGTGACTGGCTTTGTCAGCTGCATGGTAAATGTCGTCTTCCTGCGTTTTGTTCAATTTTTATTTGCTTTATCTATGTCATGCTCCTTCTCTCTATATATGTCACTGTATCTCATACTGGAAACTAGTTGAGTGTGGAGAAAAGTCAGAATTTGAAATAAAGACATATTCTTATCTCTTTTTATATTTGATAATTAAAGCATATACTAACCTACTTTATAAATAGCACTAAAATACCAAAAAAATAAAGTTAAAACTACCCAATAAAAGGTATAAAATCTAAACATATTTTTTAATGTTTGTGTGTGTCAGGCTACCTCAGCCAATTTATAGATCTATTCATGTATGATCAGGAGAATTAGATACAAGAGACGTTTTTTTAAACACTATATGCTAAATCCCTAATAGATTAGAAATGTCCAGAGAACTATTTTTAACATGCATGTCTCTAAAGCAAGCAAATACCAATTGCTGTTTTGCTTTTTAGCTTTAAGGGCCCTAAATGACTAATCTTTCAAATAGAAAAATGCTTGAGATTTTACCCCTTTCTCGCTATTATACACACCTCCTCATTTTAATCCTGATTCACTCTGAGAGTATATAAAATTTAAATAATTATTCCCTGTGTTACCTATGACATCTTACATTGCTGAAATGGCAAGAAATTTAAATTGTGAATGTTCATGCTGCTTTTTAAACTCATGTTGCTTTTATCACTCCCCCCATCCCAGAGTTGGGGGTAGAATTTTACTAAAACATTCTGTAATTAGAAAATGAAACAAAAATATTTTTTGTGCTCTTGGTGTTATGGTTTGGTCTATGTATGGCAAACCAAATTTAGAGAATGTATTAGGGAATGTCGTCATTTGTTATATATGATCGGTTCCTTTGCCATCCAGGCTTCTTAGGTTTCCCCAACGTCCACAATAGCTTTTCAGGTGAACCTCCACCGGCATTTCTCTATTAAAGATGACCTCGCTTTTCACCTATCTTTTATTTTTGTTTGCCACAGAGAATACCAGCATACAAATGAATGAGGGCATGCCATTCTAAGAAAAATTCAAAATCCCATATGAAGTACTATTACAGAGGTTGGGCTTGTTTAACAAAGCACAGTTCAGAGTGATCACAAGTGTATCTGAAGAGAGAATGACAGCTCTTTTTTTTTTTTTTTTGGTGAACAGAGCCCCGCTGCACACTTTAAATACTTTCATCTTCTGCCAGCTTGCATCAGCTGTCAAAAGGAGCTGCAAAAAGGAAATGAAGATGCACTGGAGTCCAAAGCATTGAGAAAGCAAGAGAAAAGATTCCAAAATAAAACAGTAGAGAATAAATTTATATTACCTTAAAGACATGGAAAAGGAGATGCTCTGTACAATCAGAAGAGTCTGATTTGGGGATCTTTTTGTGGTTTCAGGTATATGAAAAGAGGAATAGGAGGAGATCTTGATTAATTGCAATGCCAATGAATGGTTAGAATATGCCAAATATATACCAAGAAAAGAATATGTTGGGCTATGCCCTTAAGAAATTTACATGCTGATAAGCATCACACACACACACACACACACACACACACACACACACACACACGACTCTATAGTTCACCTCCCTCCTCAACCTTTCCAATGCTTCTTAGGCTGTTAACAGGATGACCCCGGCTCCTGCCATAGAATCCTGCCTGAGATACAGATCTGAGTGTAAGAAAAAGTTGGTGTGAAGCTAAAGGAGTCTCACTTAAGCTTTATTATGGATGCTAGAAAAGGAGTTCTTTCTCTCCTCTCTGAGTCTGCAATGCTGGGATGCTTTAAACTTGGAAATAGTTTCAGCCTCTCCCCTCTCTTTCTCCACACCATCTATGAAGAAACTTGTGCAGAAAAAGAGAATCAGACTTAGGTACAGAGATAAACATAGTTAAAATGTGAGAGAAATGGAAGAGAGAGAAAAAGGGAGAAAAGAAGAGAAAGGGATGGGGTGAAAGAGAAAAATCCAAGTGTGAAATCAAGTGGCTTCATGGAGTCCAGGAGGCTAAACATGTTCTCCAGTTCCATCTATTTCCCGCGAATGACATAATTTTGTCTTCTTTAGGGCTGAGCAGAACTCCATTGTGTACATATCCCAGAGTTTTGTAATCCCTTCATTTGTTGATGGACATCTCTGCTGGTTCCATAGTTTGGCTATTGTGAATTGTTCAGCTATAAACATGGATATGTATACAGTACTGTGGTAATTCAGTTTCCATTCTTTTGGGTAGATACCAAGGAATAAGAATCATGCAGGAGACATCACAATACCTGACTTCAAGCTATACTGCAGACCCATAGTAATAAAAACAGCAGCATGGTACTGGCACAAAGGCAGACACATAGATCATAGAGCAGAAGACTCAGAAACAAATCCATACGCTTACAGATGATTGATTTTTGGCAAAGGGGCCAAAAACATACACTGGAAAAAAGATAGCCTCTTCAGCAAATGGTGTTGGCAAAACTGGTTATCTATATGCAGAAAAATGGAAATAAACTCCACTTTCTCACTCTGCACAAGTCAATTCAAAATGAATCAAAACCTGGAAACTAGAGTCCTTGCAGTCACTTGAAGAGGGTATAGGAACAACACTCCAATATATAGGCATGGGTGGAAACTTCCTCAACAAGACCCTAAAAGCAAACTAAATTAAAATGAGGATTAATACGAGGAATTGCATTAAACTGAAGAGCTTCTGTGCAGCAAAGGAAACTACCAAGAACCTCAAGACAGACAGACAGAATGGGAGAAGATTTTTGCCAATTCCTCCTCTGATAAAGGTCTAATATCTAGAATATACAGAGAACTCAAGAAACTCACCACCAAAAAAAAAAAAGAAACAAAGAAAGAAACAAAAATAAGCCAACCAAAAAATGGCTAAGTGAACTAAGCGGACACTTCACAAAATAAGAAATACAAATGATCAATAAATGAAAAATGTTCAACATCATTAGCAACAATCAGAGAGATGTAAATCAAAACTACTCTGAGATTTCACCTAACCCTAGTTAGATTGGCAATGACTAAAAGCACAAACAATAACAAATGTTTTAGCTATTTTACATTTGTTGGAATCAATTTCTGAGATTTGCATTTCAAAAAGTTCTGATTAATATAATATTGGGACATGGTCCAGAATACTAAAAATCAAAGAATTTTAAAACAAGATTTTGTCATGTTTTGCCTTCCAAATTAAGAAAGATTTTTAAAAAACAATTATAGTTTTTGGAAGGGGTTGTACAACAAATACATTCATATTTGGCATGTGAAAATCTTCAGGGAGAAATGATATTCTGAATAAAGAATCGGAAATATCATTTTTCAGTGTTCAGACTTTTTAAAATGTGTAACTGGGATGCCAAAGGAGTTTTATTCTATTGAAATGACTTAACGATGTTCATTTCTTATGTGTTAGGGTTAAGGTTAGGGTTAGGGTTAGGGTTAGGGTTAGGGTTAGGGTTAGAATGTTCGTTCAGAGTACTTCTCTGATTCTCTTTTTTCCTCCAAAAGGCTGCAATAGAATAAAAACAAAATCAAAAACAAAAACCAATCCATTCAAAATAATCCAGACACAATTTGACTACTGCCTATCTCTCCAGTATTTTATTATAAAAAATTCCAACACATAGAAGGTGAGTATCTATGTAGCCACTACCTAGACAAAAATATTTTTATTGGGTGCATTGTAGTTTTACATCATATTGGGATACAGAGTGTCAGAAAAATATATACACACAGCTCTTGTTGCCCTCCCCACCAGGTTCCCCCAACACAGCCTCATCCACAAGTCTTTGAGATTGGAATTGGCAATTTTGTATATGTTCATGGCATTATTTCTCCTATGCAATTTTTAAGAGTTCATCTTCCCCCACCCCCTCTATTCCTTATCACTCTGTCATTCCCCTGGAGTCTCTGCTCATCTTTCTGATATTGTCCTTATTTATGAATATCAGGCTAGCTTCCACTCATTCTTTGGGACTGAGTGTACTCACTTAATATAATATTCTCAAATACCATCCATTTTCCAACAAATGACAAAATTTTGTTCTTCTTTATGGCTGAGTAAAATTCCATTGCATATATATACCAAAGTTCTGTGATTCATTCATCTGTTAATGTATATCTAGGCTGATTCCATAGTTTGGCTATTGTAAATTGTGCTGCTATGAACATGTGTATGAAAGTCTGATTATAATATTTTGATTTCATTTTCTTTGGGAAGATACCCAGGAGTGCTATTACTGGGTCATATGGTAGCTCTATTTCCAGTCTTCTGAGAAATCTCCACACTAATTTCCAAAGTGGCTGTACTAGTTTTTAGTCCCACCAACGATGGAATAGGGCTACTATTTCCCCACATCTTCATCAGCATTTATTATTATTTGAGTTCTTACAGAATTTACCTTAAGATCAGGAACAAGACAAGGATGCCCACTGTCACCACTCTTTTTCAACATAGTATTCAAAACTCTAGACTTCAACAGCAAGACAGGAGAAAGGAATCAGAGGAATACAAATAGGGAAAGAAGAACTGAAACAATCTTTATTTGCAGATGACATAATCCTTTACATAGAAGATCCAATAAACTCATTGAGAAAACTTCTAAAGGTGATAAATAGTTTTAGCAAAGTAGCAATATACAAAATCAACCTACAAAAATCATTAGCATTCCTTTACACCAATCAGAAACCCACTGATAAAGAAATGCAGAAAGCAATTCCATTCACAATACTCTCAAAAGAGATAAAATACCAAGGAATAAATTTAACCAAGGAGGTGAAAAACCTCTATAATGAAAATTATAAATCACTAAAGAAAGAAATTGAAGATTTTAGAAGATGAAAAGATTTCCCATGCTCTTGGATAGGCAGAATAAATATAATTAAAATGGCCATCCTACCAAAGGTTATCTATACATTCAATGCAATCCCTATCAAAATACCATTGACATTTTTCACAGACCTAGAGAAATCAGTTATAAAATTCATATGGAAAAAGAAAACACCCAGAATAGCAAAAGCAATTCTCAGGAATAAGAACCATACCAGAGGCATCATAATACCAGACTTCAAACTGTACTACAAAGCAATAGTAATAAAAACAGCATCTTATAATTTTTAATGTATTTCCAATAAATTTCAGACTGTCTTGCACGTTCCCCAATTACTTCATCATATCTATCATTATGCAGAGGTTAATATTTGCTTGCTATTTTTTAGAAGTGAATTTGTATACAAAGAAATTCCCTTCTACTTCTATCTCTAACAAAGGAAACTGATGTTCTGATTTTTTCTAACATAGATTAGTTTTACCTATTTTAGAACTCTGTAAAATGATACAGTATGGAATACTCTCTCTGTGGCTTCTTTTACTCTGCAAAACATTTTTTGAGATTCACCTTTATATTATGTATCTCTGCTTTTTATAAGTACTATTCTGAATATGCTGTAGTTTGCTTGCCTGTTTTCCTACTGATGAACAAATGGGCTTCCTCTAGCTTTGGGTTACTATGATTAAAATTTCTATGGACATCGGATTTTTTTTATTTTGCATAATACTTATGAGGGGAATTGCTAAATAGTAGAGTGGGTATATGGTATTTTTGTAAGAAACTGACAAAGCTTTTTACAAAATCCTTGTGTCATGATATATACTGAACAACAGTAAGTTAAAACTGATTTTTCATCTCTTTGACAGCATCCAATCTTGTCAGACTTTTTAATTTAGGGTCCTTGCATTTTCACTTCTCTAGACTTTTCTCCACCACTCTTTCTCTAGGATTTTTTTTTCAGTCAGCCTTCAAATATGCTATAGTATTTTCTTTTTTGTAAAACAAAAGAAAACAAAAATTACAGCCATATGTCTCCTTCCACCTGCTAAAGTAATTCTCTGCTCTTCATAACAACTGGGCTTTTCACCTTATCATAAATCAAGCAGCCTTCCCTATATCACTTGGAGTGTTCTGACTTTTATATGGGGGGTTCCTTAGCCTTGCCTCTCTGCCCTCGTATTACCTCATGATTCACCCTTTCCTTAGAGGGACATCATTTCTATGGCTGTAAAATCGATCTCAGTGCCAACAATTCTAATATTTATATCTCTGGTCTATACTTACTTGTGAATTACATCTGCCTATTTAATATGTCTATTTATCTAGAATTCTGCTGCATCAAAATCATCATATCGAAAAAATAGGGGGAGGATCCAAGATGGCGACTGAGCGAAACGTCTTTCCACAAACACTGTGATTTGGATCTAAAATTACCACAAAAAGAACTTTTTAACAGAAGGAAAAAAGCGAAATTTGAACCACAAACAAATAAAGAAGATCAAGAAAGCAGAGTGGGGACAACAAAGGACGCCACCACGCAGCGATCTGCGCTCCGCGCGGACCCCCACCAGCCCGGCTCTGCCGGGGCGGATAACAGCCGGGTTCTGCAGCGAAGAAGTAGGCTGTGGAAAAACAGGACAAGGAGCCGTGGGGACCACCCAGACGCTGAGAACAGCAAACCCCAGGACACAGCACCCCTGGCACCCCACGCTGCACCCAGGAGGAGACCAGAACGCGAGGGGCATTCAGCATAAGTGCCCGCGGGTCTGGGGTCTGTCCCAGCACATCACCTCAGCGCAGAACTGTGACCGCCCAGAGCCTGAAATAAGACACAGCTTCTTAACGGAAGCCTGAGCGTGAAACGGGAGCAGAGGATCTGAGTCAAGGAGGAACAGGGGGAGCCAGCGGGAGCCGGCGTGCCGTGGAACAGCGGCCACCATCTTCCCTGCTAGCCCTTCCCAACCAGCTTCCTGCCATCTAGCCAGACTATCACCAACCTGCGCCCCCCAGCGACCAGAGAAGGCCGAGGAGGCAGGTCTACCTCCACGCTATGCTCCAGAGATGGAAAAGTGAGCCTGAAGCAGGTCAGCCAAGAACCCAGCTTCTTGACTGAAGGAAGAGAAGGAGTGTTTGAAACCTGGGCGTGAACTTGGAGCGCCTGGGTGGAGATCAGGAGGTTCAGGGGAGCCGGCGCGCGGCTGCCACCATCTTTGCTGCCAGCTCCTCCCAACCATCTTCCTCTCAGCTATCCAAACCATCATTGTCCGATTGCGCCCCCAGCTGTCCAGGAGGTGGAACAGGCCGAACAGCAGAGAACCAACCCTGCACACGCTGGGAACGGTGGCTGCCATCTTTGCCGCCAGGCCCTCCCACAAACTTCCTGTTAGCTATGCAGACCATCATTGTTGGTTTGCACCCCCAGCCATCAGAACGGGAACAGGCCGAGCTGCAGGGAGACGTAAGTCGAGCCACGCGCACCTCGGGTGCAGGGTGCGGGATTCACAAAACAAAGGATAGACTCACCCATCTGCCCTGCTAGAGCCTAGACAGGGCCAGAAGGGTGGAGGAACCCAGTGCACACAGGGTATCTGGAAAGGCCTGGCTTTTAGACTGCTAAAGCAAAAAGCAGAGACAGAGACGCAGCCAGACCCAGTGGAGAGTCCAGAGACGTAAACTAGCAGTGGTCAATTCTCTGCCTGCACTGACAGAGCAAATTAAAATAAATAAATAAATAAATAGAAAACGCCAAAGACACACGTGAAAATTTAAGCTCGGTTCTTATGAACTAGCAGAGCGTTGGTTTTAATGTCTGTTTGCTATTTGTAGATTTTGGGGTTTTTGTTCTTTTTTTGTTTTTGTTCTTTTTTTTGTTTTTTGTTTTGTTTTGTTTTTTTGTTTTTGTTTTTGGTTTTGTTTTGTTATGTTTTTTTCATTCTCTTTTGGTGTTAAGTTTTCAAATTTGATCTGTCGAAACTCTGTTATTGCTTTGATTTGTTTATGTTTATTTGGATGAATACTTGCTTTGTTATCTCTCGCTTAGGTCATTGAACCCCCTCTTTACCCCTTTTGCAAGCCCCCCCCCCATATTCCTCTCGGCTATACTTTACCTCTTATCTTTTCTTTTCCTCTTTTTCCTGTCACTATCAATATCTACCATCTCCAATCTTTACCCCCTTCTTTACCCTATCCCTGCATCTATTACGGTGACCTCTCACCCAAACTCTATCTCTGAACACACCCTGTCACCCTAAACTGCAACAACAGAGATTGGACAAGAAAACTTGCAAGAACAGCAAAGATATAAATCGATGAACAGGGAAACCATGGGAAGGAAAAATAACAAAGAAACAAAGAGCTACCACAACCCCTCAATAACAGATCTCACCAACACAGAATGGCAGAGACTACCAGAAGAACAATTCAGATCTTTAATACTAGAAACAATACAGGATTTTCAGAAAGAATGTAGGCAGAGCTTTAGAGAAATAAAGGAAGACATAAAGGAACAAATAAACAGAGAATTCGAAGACCTAAAGAGAAACCAAACAGATGCATTGAAGGAAGTAAAAGATGAAATAATCGAAATGAAGGCATCAATGCAAACTATAAACAACATATTAGATCACATGGAAAATAAAATATCACTCTTAGAGGATGACAAAACTAACAATGAATCTATAGAACATAACTTAGAAAAAAAATACGACAGTATGAATTGGACATTGAAGAGATCTGGGCCAATTTTAAAAGAGCCAACCTAAGAATAATAGGCATAGAAGAGGGATTAGAAGTTGAAACTTATGGAATAAACAGTCTCTTCAAAGAAATAATAACAGAGAATTTTCCAAACATAGAAAGAGAAGTCAACACACAGGTCCAGGAAACATACAGAACCCCCTCAAGACAAGACCAAAGAAGAGGTTCACCATGCCACATAGTAATCAAATTGACTAATGCAGAGGCAAAGGAGAGAATCTTAAAAGCAACGAAAGTAAAAGGCCAAGTGACATTTAGAGGCAAACCAATTAGAATTACGCCAGACCTCCCGAATCAAGTCATGAAAGCCAGGAGAGGATGGAGTAACATATTCCAAACTCTGAAAGAAAATAACTTGCAGCCAAGATTCTCATATCCAGCAAAACTCTCTCTTAAAATTGACGGAGATATAAAAATCTTCCATGACAAACAGAAACTGAAGGAATTTTTGTCTTCCAAACCAGCACTAGAGAAACTACTTAAAGAGATTAACTACAAAGAAGAACTAACCAGTAAACGTCAGAACCAGAGAAACAATAATTTCCAGGAAGCAAACAGCTAAGCAAAAAAGAACAAACACTACAGCAAACAGAAGTCAAAACTCAAAATGTTAGGA
>PVLC010034542.1:0-16888 GCA_004027655.1 Graphiurus murinus
GGAGTCCTCCTGAGAGTCCACAGATTACTAACTGTTTTGGTCAGCATTCTCACCACTGTGACCTGATACGAACAACTTTAGGGGAAGGAAGATTTACTTGCTTATAGTTCTGGATATTTTAAGTTTATGCTAGACCAGCTTCTAAGCAACAGCTGGGACTGTAGGTCCTCAGGGCATGATGGCTGGAAGTAGAGAGAGAGCACAAGGGACATATAGTCCCCAAGGCCACATCCCTGAGACCCACCTCCAATCATGCCCTGCCTTCTGAGGCCACACCCCCAGGGATCCACCTCTGAGCATGCTGCCTCCAGAGAATGAGCCCCGAGGGACTCTTTTACTTTCAAACCATAACACTGACCCACCCCTTGTTGGTAAAACACTAAATACAGAAGGAATGTAATTATGCTCTGTGGACTGAATGTGTCTGGTCAGACTGCCTAAACAGTTTAAATGCTGCTTAATCTATATCTACAAATCACCTATATCAGAAAAAAGAGAGTCATAAAGATTATCAGGGCTTAAATGAGACCACAGCTCAAATCCCAGACTCACTGCTTGGTGCATGGTAGGGACTGGGAGGAAAGATTTGAGAACTAAACCTCAGTAGGATAAGTGAAAGAAGCAACCAAAAACAAACAAACCCCCCCTCAAACCATCAAATAAGTTTTTTAAAACTCCCAGGACAAAGAAGGAAGAAAGAATAGGATTAAAGTCTTCCATGATCATAACCCCAAAAACTGAACAGAAGGTGGATGGAAGGATGATATGAAAGAATATGTGGTGCTGGGCACAGTGGTGCACACTCGTAATCCCAGTACTTGGGAAGCTGAGACAGGAGATCTCAAGTTCAAGGATAGCAGTAAAACGGCTGGGGGTATAGCTTGGAAGTAGAATGCCCTTGGGTTCAATCCCCAGTAACACACACACACACACACACACCAAAAAAAAAAAAAAAAAAAAAAAAAAAAAAAAAAAAGAAAGAAAATACCTGGTATTCAGGATTAGTCTCTTAGAAAAGACTCCCTCATTGTTAAGATGGAGAATTCTTACAAAGTCTTTATTTTCCAAGCAATCTTATGGAATTTCCTTTTTTGTTGCTTTTCTATTCATTATTGCGTTGTTTTATTGAAAGCATGCTGGGTGCTTCACCAATGTTAAGTAGTGGTTTTTAATTTGCTTCTATTATTTTTGTTTTAGAGATTGTTTGATGTTTTACCTCACTTTTAGAAAATTAAAAAATTGTAACTGGTTTTATAAATATACTCTTTTACATTTTTTGTAAAACTTTTACCTATACTCTTTTATCCAAACTTTATTTCATTCTTCAAAAGGAAGATGATCCTACCTGGACATGGTGGCACATAACTGTAATCCCCATTCTTGGGAGGCTGAGACAGGAAGATCACAGGTATGAGGCCAGCCTCAGCAACTTCGTAAGATATTCAGCAACTTAGCTTAATCTTGTTTTAAAATAAAATAAAAAATGAAATAGGGTTGGGGGTTTAGCTCAGAGGTAGAATGCCCCTGGGTTTAATTCCTATTTATCTTCTCTCTCTCTCTCTCTCTCTCTCTCTCTCTCTCTCTCTCTCTCTCACACACACACACACACACACACACACACACACACACACGAGATGATCCTTGGAAAGTGCATACATCTATGAAGCACTATTGCCTAATTCCAATTATAGCAAAACCCAAGTAGTGTCATTTGTTATCCTGAATTCAGAGCCTTCATAATAATCTGTGCTTACTTGGTAGATACCCAAAGATTTATTTCTATTATATTTTCATTTTCTATTATGTCTCAAAGTCTTCCTAAACTGCTCAATCTCATTGAATTTGGAAAGACTATTATAATTATTAAATCCAACTTCCCAAACAATAAAGGAATGAACAAATGTGGCTCATAGGCTGTGTCCTTTTCATGAATACTATTGTTCACTGTGCAAATAACAACAATTATTATTTACTATTTTAATAATCAGAGTGTAATTGGCTCTGTGGTGAACATTTGTTGTTTTTACTTAAGATCTCGCTTTCTTTCTTTTTTGGGGGGGGGTAATGACATTCCAATTTTCTCTTGAGGTACCTCTCTCTTCTACCTTCACATCAAATTGTTCAGCAGGGGATGAGCCCACTCTCTAATCCAGGGGTGGACACATGACCCAGGTTTGACAAATGACAATTATTTCCAGGGTCTTTCCTGAAATTCTCTAGAAAAGAGTGTTTTTGTCCCATGGAATTTATCTCACTAAGGGTCACATAAGCTTGGTGGGATCATCTTTGCCACCAGGTGGAAAGAGCTTGCCTGATGCTGATAATAATAAATGGTAATAAAGTTGCTTATATTTTTGAACCCACTCCTCCCCCAAACCTAAGAGGTAAACATTATGATTATCCTCATTCTTATGATTAAAAACACAGGTAAAGTGAAGGCAGGTGATGAGGTTAGTGGGTCACAGCTAGGAAGTAGTGGGTCCATTTCTAACTTGCAGTCTGCCTCTACAGCTCATGATTTTTGCCACTGTACTACAGAAAAACCCAGCTGAAAGTGAGAGGAAAAGCAGAGCCCTGGTCACATCATTTGAGCCCTTGACCTTTATTTCTAACATAACCTTGGATTTCCTTTGTAATGAGCCAATACATTCCCTCTTGGTTTAAATAATTTGGAATGAATTTCCATTACTTGCACTTGAAAGAGCCTTGAATAATGCATGAAAGAAAAATAAGAAGTCTTGGGTAAACTGTTTTGCCATATGGTATTGGAGATGATGCATGGAGAGAGGCCTTGCTTAACAAGTCTACACTTGCTCAAGCAAGCCAGGAAATGCTGGGGAGGCATCCTGGGCACATGCCATTGTGGTTTGAGTTGATTTTCTCCTCAGGTCTACTCTTTTGTATTTACATGGTTAAGACCTAGATAGCAAGTCTCTGAAGCCCTCATTTGTGCAGTCTCTTTATAGATCCTCATTCAATAATGATTTTTTTGTCTTTTAGATAAAAGCATACTGATCACATCCCTATAGAATATAGTCATGGATATATAAAAAAAATCCAAGGAACAAAATTGGACCCAACTTAGTTTAAGCAAAAGGAGATTATCTTGGTCCCTTCAGACTGCTATAACAAAATACCTTAGACTGGGTAACTTATAAACAACAGAAATTTATTGTTCCAATATCAAGCAAGGGCCTGTTCCTCCAAGGTAGCACCTTCTAAATGTCCTCTCGTGGCAGAAGAAAAACCAGCTCTCAGGCCTCTAAGGACACTCTTCTCATTTATGAGGTCTCCTCCCTCATGACCTAATCAGCTCCCACCTCTCAATACTATTGCATTGTGAATTAAGTGTGTGTGTGTGTGTGTATCATTCACACCAAAGCAAGGATTCATAGTACTGTAACCAAACATTCCAGGAGAGCTGGCTTTGGGTTTGGCTGATCCAGGATCAATGTTGCCACTCTGGTCCACTTTGGACCTCCTTTGGGTTGGGTTCATCAGCAGATTCTGCAAGTGTGGCCCTGGCATCTTTTGGTCACTCTATAGCCACAGCCATAGCAGAGGTCAGCTTCACATCTTCAGCCTGGTAAGGAGGAGATTGTGTATCTTGGTATTTCCTGCATAGGGCCAGATTTCTTTCTTCCTTGGGTTGAGATATGCTGATTGGTTTAAATCGATCAGTTCACACTTCTGATGCCCACCAAACCCAGGGGCTGAAAATGAGGGATGGATGGAGATGAGAGAAACTCTGGATTTTGATGTTAGTAGGAGAATGAAAAATAATAGCAGTAATATTAATAATACTACTGGTAGCGATAATAATACTGTGATATTACTAGTAGTATCATAATGATAATGATAATGGTTAACAATCTGGTACTTACTATGGGTTGCCATTTACTACCATATCTAATCCTTGTCAAAAACCCTAAGAGATAGAAACCATTAAGTCATCATTTAACAGAAGAGATGAGTAAGACAGACAGACTGAGTTCACACAGTTTGGAAGCAGCAGGACAGGGACTCAAATGTCCCTTCTGGCTATAGAATGTGCACCATTTAGTTGGCTAAGTTAGTCTCTGAAGCTGATTACCATTCTTTAATCAGAGATGTCTGGTATCTTTTGCATAATCAAAACAAGGTTGGAACTGTAAGTGTGAAACTTCATTTTTCAGATATGATAACTGAATGTTTACACATTTCTTGATTTGATATAGAATCGGAGTCATTTAACCTTTTGTTTTGTTTTTGTTTTCTTTTTCTGGTTGGTAAATTTGGCACATATAGGAAATATTTATTTCCTTTTATTTTGGATACAAAAGCTTATTGTCAGATACATTGATTGACTTTGTTACCTTTGGGAAAGAACTAAACACCATTCCTTCCTCCAGAGTATGTTTTGGGCATGATCCATATTTTAAAAATTAAGCCATCACATTCTCTACACCATAAAAACACAAGAGATGCTGTTATTGAGCCAAGTAAACTTGAAGAACATTTCACAGGAGAATAATTATGTTCATTTATAAAGTTTTTTTTTTTTTTTTTTTTTTTTTTTGGTTAGCGTATCTTGTGTATTTAATTTTAGCATTTCTTATACCACTAGAATCAATACAATGCTGAATCTTAAATTATTTTGGACTGACTGAAGATCTTAAAAAAACCTGTTGAAATTCTCTTTATGTCACTGAGTAAAGCTTTCTTAGAATAAATGTGGCCTTTCAAATCCTGCTGGGGACATGGGATTTGTGAAGCCTGATTAGCTAGCCTTCTGTGGACTTAAACTCGGGCCTGAATATAGTGAAAGAGGAGACTCCATAAAATGAAGTGACAGCTCAATTGGTTTGATAAGCCCTAGTAGAAATACAGATTTTCCACTGTCTCTCTTTAAGTCTTTTTAAACCTCAGAAATAATTCTACGATTGATGGTGGCAGAACACAGCTCTCCTCATAGTTGTGCTTGGAAAAGCAAGTGAGTATTTTGAGAAGTAGTGGGCTCTTCTGTGAGGCAGTAGACTGGACCTCTGGGCCCAGAATGGTAAGTTCTGTTTAGATACTTCTGCTCTTCCTTCCAGTGCCGAGGTAGATGTCATGATGCTGGTTTGCTGAATCTTCACCTGGCTGTCAAATCCTTTTGGACCTAATAAGTCCTCTGCCAGCTCTGCTCAATCTTCACCAGACACAGGAAGCAACTCTTGGTATAATCTGGAGGAAGGAGAAAAGGGAAATGGAGTTTACCAATAGCTATTATGAGAAACTAATAGGTGTTAGGCATTGTGCTGGGAAACTCTGGGCACTTATCATATTTAATCCTTTCAGCAATCAGAGAAGTAGATGTTGTGATTTTCATTGCTCTTAAGTAGAAATCAAAGAGCAGGCCCAAAGTTGCACAAGCTGGCAGGCTGAGTTATGAAGCAGAGTTCTGAGTCTAAGTGTCAATCTTAACACCATAACACACTTGTTCTCCAAGCCTTTTAAAAAATTGTTAGCATTTTTACGTGACTTGAAATCTATAGTATAGATTTGGGAAAACGTCTAGAACAGTGTACCATAGATCTGTTGATTTCTGCAATACATATTCATTAATTGTTTATTAGGTATAGGGGATATTGTAGTAAACAGGGCAGCTAAAAATCATTACTGTCCATTTGGAGCTTAAGTCTAGTGGGAGGAGATAGATAATAACCAAAGCAAATATATAAGATATCTTAATAGTGATACATGCTATGGGAAAATAAGAAAACTATTGCAAGATACTGATAACTGGCCAGAAGAGAGGAGGGGTGTTGAGATTTGTTGAATAGAGAGATATCTCCTATCTAATGAGAGAATGCTGGAGGTGGAGGGACCATCCAAGGCACCGGCCTTCGTGTGAGAACATCGCTGGCTCCAGTGTGGCTAGAGCAGGGTGGGCAAGGGACAAAGCAATGGAATGAGCCAATGCCAGACTGTGGGGCCTTTAAGACATGGAGTGGACTTTGGCTGAGCGTGGCAGGAAGCTCGCTGGAGGACTGGAACAGAAGAGTGATTGGATGTGTCTCTCAGGCTGCTGTGAGGGGAAGGGGGAGAGCGAAAGTAAGGAGATCAGCTACAATAACCCGAGTGAGAGATGATGGTGGCTTGGGCCAGAGAGGAAGAGAAGAGGTCTTATTATGAAGGTGCCCATGATCTGAAGGATTTTTTTGTTTTTTTTGTACTGGATAGTGTTGAACCCAGGAGCATTTTACCTCTGAGCTACACCACCAGGCTTTTGAAATTTTTAAAGATTTTGAAACAGGTTCTAAGTTACCATGTACCTGGCCTCAAACCTGTGATCCTCCTGTTTCAGTCTCCAAAGTACAGGGATTACAGGTGTGCACCACCACCCCTGGTTTGAAGGATCTTTTGAAGAATCAATGTAGGTTTGGAGAGAATAAGAGAAATCAAGGATGATCCCTCAAGATTTTTTCTTGAGCAAAGGAAAAGATGGAACTTTTATGGACCGAGACGGTGGGTGGAGATGTGGAGATGGGAGGACCAAGGAGTCAGTTAAATATTTAGACTGTGTTTGCAATGTTTTTGTTTTTTTCTTTATTATCTCCTATTTGTTCTGCTTTTCTAGTAGAATCCTAACTGATACAGTTGTTAAATGTGTAGAATAATGAATGCAAAGTGCTTGGCAGTAAATGTAGCCATAGATATACATTATTAAAAAGCAACAACTCAAACAAAACAAAATAAAACTTCAGTTTGGGGGCTAGCGTGTCTACTAGATAAACAAGTGGAAATGCTGAGAGACAGAGGTATATGTGACTGTAGTTTCCAGAGGGGAGCTGAGCCAGGACTAGGGATGCACCCTTGTTTCCTACAGAAAGGAGAATCCTCTCGATGTGAGAGAAGCAAAGGAGACTAAGCAAGAGCAAGGAGGACCCTAATAGAGTGGGGTGTCCTGGAGGCCAAGTGCTGATATGGTTTGAATATGTACCCCCAAATTCATGAGTTGGAAATGTAATCCTCCAATTCATATGTTAATTTGGAAGTAGAGCCTTAGGGAGGTAATTAGAGTTAGATCAGGACATGAGGGCTGGGCATGGTGGCGCAAGCCTGAAATATTATTTTTTTGAATTTTTATTTATTTTTATTTTTTATTTTTTTATTGGTGCATTGTAATCATACATCTTTGTTAGGTACAAGCTGGTAAAGGCATACATGCACACATTTCTCATTTAACCTTTTCCCAATTCCCGCCCTACTCCTTCCCCCTCCCTCCTTCTGAAGTTCAGTTTAGTGATTGACTTTGATTATTTGTGAAAGTACATCATGTGCATTAGGGTGTTTCCCTCCCCCTCCATCACCTTGAGTTAAGTTACTTTTACTCACTACTGTTTCTCCTTCTTTGTCTAGAGTCCCTCTTATGCCCCATTTTCTCCCTAGCTTCTGCATATTAGGGAGAACATATGATTTTTTACTTTTTGTGACTGACTAATCTCACTTAGCATAATGTTTTCCAGTTCCATTACACTGCAAATGACATGATTTTGTTCTTCATGGCTGAGTAAAAATCCATTGTGTACATATCCCATAGTTTTGTAATCCATTTATCTGTTGATGGACATCTTGGCTGGTTCCATAGTTTGGCAATTGCAAATTGTGCAGCTATAAACATAGATACACATACGTTGGTCTTATAGTTTGGTTTCCATTCATTTGGATAGATACCCAGAAGTGGTATTGCTGGATCATGTGGTAGGTTCTTTCCCATTCATCTGAAGATCCACTATATTGTTTAAGCCTGTAATCTTAGCACTTGGAAGACTGAGACAGAAGGATTGCAGGTTCGAGGCCAGCCTTAGCAACTTAGCAAAGACCTTTAGAAATTTAGTAAGACACTTTTTCAAAATTGTTAAAGCAAGGGAACTTGGGGGGTAGTTTGGAGGTAGAATACTCCTGGATTCAATTCCAGGTACCAAAACAACAATAACAATAATCACAATAACAAGAACAACAACAACAACAACAAAAAGATTAGTTCATGAGGATGGGACCCCATAATGGGTTGTAGCTCAGTGGTAGAGTGCCTGCCTAGTATACACAAGGCTCTGGGATTAATCCCCAGCACAGGAGAAGGAAATAACAAACAAACAAACAAACAAACAAACAAACAAACAAATGCGGGATCAGAGAAATTGGAGAGTTTTTAATTTTTTCTATTTGTATGTAATATTTATTGGTGCATTGCAATCACCCATCATAATGAGGTTCAGAGTGACAGAGATGAGAATGCCCACAGCGCTCGGTGAGGGTGTTTTTGTTTGTTTTTTTAAAGAAAAGAATAACAGCACGTTTTTCATGCTGATGGGAGTGATATCATAAAGGGGAATTTGTGAGAACTGCCAGCGAGAGGAAAGGCGCTGACAAGGTTTTGCCATGAGGGAAGAGATAAAAAATATTTCTTCCTGATGATCTGACAGTGATGGCATTACATCACTGACGTGTGCTTTCAAGTGGTTTACTCAGGTGGTGCGTCTCAGTGACCTCGTGATCTAAACAGATGATCTATTATTGAAAGCTGGCATGCCATACCATGATTTTTAATGTGGAGGGTAGAATGACAGGGTTTGTTACAGAGATTGACTTATAGTGACAAGGGGTTGGTTGCAAAGAATTTGAATTTTTCTCCTTAGCCCATGAAGTTCTTCTCTGGTCTCAGAAAAAATAATATATTAGTGGGGGAGAGTTGAATACCATATCTAAATGCTACAATAGACCCAGAAGAAATGCTGCTGGATTGCAGGTTGTCAGAGTGAGTTGGGAACTGATTCACAGTGCTAACCCTTCTGCTCTTGTGTGTGCTGTGCCCTTTGACATAGCATCTGATAGTGTGTTGGAGGTGAGCCTTAGTGAAAAATTACTCTATCATTTTTGGGTCCCTTGCTTAATCAAATAAGAGCTTTCTGACAGATTCAACCAGATTGCCATTCCTGATGAACTATAACTGTGATTTAAGATTTTAAAGTTTATACAAAATAAAATGTGAGAAAGTCAACCATCTATTTGTAGATGGAAATTGAACTAAGTTTATATGGAGCTGGATGTCCTGGTGAAAATTGCAAATGGTAGTCTACTTCTCACATACATCTATATCCAGTATTATTTTTAAGTAATTTTCATTACTTGATATTGAGATGAGCCTTTGTGCATGCTCTCTCTTTTTTTTTCTCTCTCTCTCAACCTAAAATTGTTAACACTGTGTCAACTGACCATCCATTATGTGGTCTTCAGCTGTCAAAAGTTGGAGAAAAGCTGGGCAGGTGGCTCACACCTGTAATCCCAGTACTTGGTAGGCTGAGACAGGAGGATCACAGATTTGAAACCAGCCTCAGCAACTTAGTGAGACCTTTAGCAACTCAGTGAGAACTTCAGCAGCTTAGCAAGACCCCTTTTTTAAAAAAAAAAAAAGAGCTGGGGTGTAGCTTGAAGGTAGAATGCTCCTGGGTTCAATACTCAGTACCAAAAAAAAAAAAAAAAAAAAAAAAAAAAAAAAAAAAAAAAAAAGGAGAAATACTAGGCAAAGTCATGCAAGATCATGGTGACTTTGAAATATGTTTGAATTTTATTCAGGAGCAATGGGGAACCACTGAAAAGCATTAAGCAGGGGAACACATACGTCTAACAGTGTATTATAAAGATCTGCTAGTAGTCATGTAGGTTAGAGAGATATAAAAGTGAGATTAAGGAGACCAACCAAAGGCTAGTCAGTGGACTGAAGTTTGTGGTGAAGGAGACAGTAATATTTACCACTTAGTGAGGATTCACTACAGAAACTCTATAATATAGATATCATTATTGGTTTTGCCAATGATGACACTGAGTCATGTGAGACAAAACCATTTGTCGAAGGTCACACAACTATGAGGTTGCAGCTTAGATTTCAGTCCAAGTCATCTTATTGGAGAATTTATGCTTTGAACCACTAAGATTGCTTGTCTATTCGATGGAAATGAGAGAAGTCAATAGATTAAAGACAGGGACAAAATCTGTAGGACTTAGCAACTCATTGAATGTGGAGGGGGAGGAAGATAGGAGATGCAGAGGTGTCCCCTATGTTTTTCTCTGAATCTATTAGAAGTATCCAATATTTATTGAAGGACACACAGATTAAGAGGGGGAGACAGAACTGAGACACTGGTGCAGGTGTTTGCAAGGTATCCAAACCAAGCTACGCAGAAGGCTGTGACCCATGAGGATCTGCAGCTCAGGAGAGAGGCCTGGCTGGAGATAACCACATGAGAACTGGCAGTTTAAGGGGAAACTCTGATTGTGATTTAGGATGGTCCACAAATGACATGGTATCTGACATTTAACAGGGATCCAGTAATTCCAGGGGATGAATTTGTAGGGGAGCCATGGGTCTTCAGATTTAGAGTGCTTCTTATGGGAAGGATTCATGATATTCATAATGTAGCTTTCTGGATGTGAGGTGGTTGATAATGGCTACTTAAAACATTCTCACTCCTCAGATATTTCTAATGACACCATTGTGAAAGAAAAGAGCTTTGAAAAATATCCACTTCAAACCTGTATAAGAACACTTAGAAAACTGTCTATCTTTTTAAGGCATAGTTCTCATTATCTGTATAGTTTGTTAAGAGATAAACATCATTCTATTTTGTCTTAGAATTCACCAATATTATTAACCAAGATAGTAAGTACTGGAAACTAATGATAACTTTTCTTATCTTTCAAGTCTTAATAACCTCATATTTTAAGAGTTAAGTTTAAACATTTCAAATTTAAAATAACTTTAAAATTAAAGAGTTGCAAATATGTATAAAGAACTCCCACAAATCTTGTATCCAGATTCACCAATTATTAACATTTTGCCACATGAACTTTATTATATCTCCTCTCTTTATATCTACATATCATTTCCTGAACCTTTTGAGAATATGCTGTGGTTATGTTCCTTGAGTCCTATGTACCTAAGCATGTACATCCTAGGAATGAACACATTCTCTTATATGGCCATAGTACTGTTACCAAAGTTTAGAAGCCATTACATTTTTATAATACTATGTGTCATGACAGTCCATATTTAAATGTTTTAGAAGCAATTACCCTCCCATTAGAGGATCTAAACTAGGATTGTGTGTTGTTTTTAGTCCTCATGTCTCCTTAAGCCTCCTTTAATTTGGAAAGTTCCTTTCTTTATTTTCCTTTCAAGATACTGTCACTTTGGGAGAATATAGATCAGTGTTTTGTAAAATGTCCTTTAGTTTGGATTTATCTGATATTTACTCATGTAACACGATCAGCTTCAGGCACCGCATTTTTAGTAGGATCACTCTAAAAGGGATTACTGGTGATGTTAACCTTTGTTCACTTGGTTCAGGTGGCATTTGCCAGATTTCCTCACGATACACTCACATTACAGATCTTAAGTAACCTGAAAGAGTCGGATCTTGAAGTAAAGCGTTTCCCCAAAAGCAACATCTCCAACTCAAAACCTGGTTTGCTAATTGCTAGGAGGAAGGTGCTAATTAGTAATCTAGCATCAAGCTCCCTGAATCTGGTGGTGTTGATTTGTTTAACTTCTGATATGCACTTGTTTAAATATTTTAATCATACATTAGGTATAAGTTGGAAGTGTAGTGGCATGAGACCATATTCCTGGTGTGGTTCCAGCCCATTGCAGTAGACAGAAAAAACATCTGGTCTCTGTACCATCTTTAATCTCTCTCACAACTCAATTTAAAAGGAAGTTTGCCTTGTTGTTGTTGAATATATATATCCAAATTATTTTTTACATAGATTATCATTGCCTTCTCGTCCCCCTTCACAGGGACTCTAATATTTCTAATATGCTGAAATTTGGTATTGGCTATTTCCCTTTATTTCTTACACTTTACCAATCTTAGGACGTTAAAACAGGCTTTAAAAGAATCTATATTTAAATTTATTGTTCAGTGTAACTGAGAAAATGAACAACAAAGCTTATTTTCATCTTATTCTTGAATTAAACAATTACTCTCTTAGATGTGTTATCAGTTTTAAAACAAGTCTTGTTACAATCACAAAAACATAAAAAAACCATACTTGTGTAAGGCTTTATAAATATTTTATCCATTTTTATTTTATAAACTTCCAATGAGTCACCAAATATGAATTTTAGAAGACTATTATAACACAGCATAGTTCTGTGATTTTTTCAGACTCTGTTAACATTGGGTTACATTTTGCCTCATTCCACATCTACTCAAAGCCTACACATTTACCAGAATTCCTGCTGTATGAGAATCACTTTCTCTCTCTATATATATTTTTGTGGTGGGGGTACTGGAGATTGAACCCAGGGGCATTCTGTCTCTGAGCTACATCCTCAGACCCATTTTGGTTTTTATTTTGAAATGGGATCCTTGCTAAGTTGCTGAGGTTGACCTTGAACCTATGATCCTCCTGACTCAGCTTCTCAAGTACTGGGATTAGAGGCGTGCACCACTACACCTGGGTAAGAACCACTCTAAACATGGATTTTAGAAAGAATTATTTTTGTTCATGAATATTTAGATAAGGCCTTGTGCTTAATTCTCTCTGAGAAAAATTGTCAACTTTTTCCTATGTTTCTAATTGTTTAGATAAGGACCATTGCTTTAAAAACAGTCTCCTTGATTGACTCTTGAGGCAATGGAATAGGCCACAAATTAGAGAGGAAAATATGTTTTGATGCTTTCCTGTAGTGTATCCAATGTGGTAAAGATTTTGAATATCCAAATTTCAATAGGGAGATCACCTCCTTTGGTCAAGTATTGAGATTAGACACTTCAAGACTAAGCATTGCTAGCCTGAACAACTCATCTTAGCCACATAGTAGGTTGAATACTTTGAGTGCTCTTAGAATATTTTTCAATTAAGGTAAAAATGAGAAAAATAATTTTTATCCTTGAATACATTGTGCTTTATAATAAATTATAAGACATTTTCTAGCAGAACATTGTTGGGCTATCTTATTGTGTTCAATTGAAGCAAGACACTTTTCCTGCAGGGGAGTGCTGAGAGACTAATAATTTTATAATGTTCCTATTATTTCTTCCATGAAGAGAATATCAGTCAATTTCAAATTGACCTCAAGCATTATTGAAAATGAAGGCACAGAGAGTATATTAGTTAGGAAAAAAAAAAGAGTAAGGTGCTATAACAATAGAAAAAATGGAACAATGCTGGGCTTAGTGAGTGTAGAGCTTATCTCTCTTGTAGTCTTATAGGTCTAGGGTGAGCAGGTCTGCTTTGTGTAGTCATTCAGGAATCCATATTTCTTCTATACTGTTTCTCCATTATTTCATGATTAAAGTTGGGTTGTTGGCACATCTTATTTTCTGGGCCTTTGGAAATGGAAGAGTATGAAGAGTGCATGCTCAGTGTCTTAAGTCTGGACCAGGAAATGGTGCACATTTATTCTCACATTCTTTAGTCGCATGGTTGCTACCTGTAAGGGAAGCTGGGAAATGTCATCTACCTAGGCAGCTTATACCCAGTGAAAATTGTAGACATGGAAGGAGTTGGGGGCGGGGGGGGGAATGTAGCTTCACAGAGAGGTTGAATGACTTGTCTAAGGTCACATAGCTAGGAAGGCGAAGGGCTGGGGTTCCAAACCAGGAAGTCTTGTTCCAGAGGACGTGACTGTGAATGCTGTTTCAGTTTCCATTGCTGCAAAACAACCGTTTGAAAATGTAATTGTAGGTTGGCTGGGTGGTTCTACTGCTGCCTGCATGACTCACCAGGCTACGTTACGTTCAGATGGCGGATGGGTTCAAGTCTGGGTTCAGCTGGAGCTGTCAGCTGAGGCACCTCGATTCTCCTTTTTGCGGCTTTTCTACATGCGCAACCTGGGTTTCCCCACAGGATGGGATTCATGAGACGGCATCCGAAGAGGGCAGGTGCCAGGGGCTTTAAAGTAGAAGTCATGAGGCCCCTGGGATCCCAGCACTGGGAGCCAGACATTTGCAGTTCTACTGTATTCTTCTGGTAAAATCAGTTCAAAGTGCAGATTTCAGGGGAGGCTGCAGAGGTTTATGAGAGTAGTGGAAAATTCTACTTGCAAAAGGTTTATGGGATGGGAGCTACTGCTGAGCTAATCTTTTAAACAATTTGCCACTAACTAAGCAATTCTATTTGAAATCTTGTAGGACTAGCGAGTGCCCAAGGAGATAGTGTGAGAGGTCCTCTGGTCCAGGACTAAACTTCACATAGGAGGTGTGTGGTGTGTGTGGTTCTGTGGGCTTCTCATTTTCATTCTCCCCTAAGAGAAGTCAATACAGGAAGTGCACAGGAGTAGACAAAGACACTGAGAAGGAATGGGTGATGCATAACAGTGGCTTCCTGTGGTACAACGTGTGACATTTATAATGTGTTTAAGGATTTAGGAGCCTAATGAGTAGATTTTGTTAGTCTTTTTGCAGCACTGGAGATTGAACCCAGGCACATTTTACCTCTGAGCTACATCCCCAGCCCTTTTATTTGGTGTGTGTGTGTGGTGGGGGGGTACTGGAAATTGAACCCAAGGCATTCTACCTCTGAGCTACAGCTCCAGCCCTATTTGATTTTGAAACAGGGTCTTGCTAAATTGCAGAGAGCCTCACTAAATTGCTAAGGCTGGCCTTGATCTTATAGTAGCTGATATTACAGAGGATAATTAATACTTGCCTCAAAAGATATTATTAAGAAAACAAATAGGTAAGTGACAAGCTTGGAGACTTTTTTTTTGTGGTACTGGGGGTTGAACCCAGGGATATTCTACCTCTGAGATACACTCCCAGCCCTTTTATATTTTATTTTGAAACAGGATTTCATTAGGTTGCTGAGAGTTGCACTAAGTTGCTGAGGCTTTCCTCACATCTGTGATCCTCCTGTCTTAGCCTCCCAAGTATTAGGATTACAGATTTGTGCCACCACGCCCAGCTTGGGAGACAATATTTGTAATTCATGTGACAAAGGACTCATATCAGATTATAACAGAAGACTTATACCTAAGAAAACAAAACTCATATATCCATATAAGAAAACAGATTAAAGACTTTAATAGGCATTTTACTAAGAATATGTACAGATAACAAACACATGAAAGGTGTGGAATATCATGTGTCATCAGAAGAATGTCATGTAAAATTACATTAAGATGCTACTCGACACCTAACATAGTGGCCCAAATAAAAAAGATGGAAGCTAGGCATGGTGGTGAATGCCTGCAATCCCATCTATTTGGGAGGCTGAGGTAGAAGGATCGCAAGTTCAAGGTTGGCCTAAGCAACTTAGCGAGACTCTGTCTCAAAAGAAACAGAGAGAGAGAGAGAGAGAGAGAGAGAGAGAGAGAGAGAGAGAGAAGAGAGAGAGAGGGAGGAAGGAAGAGAGGGAGAGAGAGAGAGAGACTGTTAACAATACTTGTTGGTAAGAATATGGAACAAATGGAACATTTTTATGTTGCTTTTTTTAGAGTGTAAAACAGTAAAATCATTTTGGAAAAATAGTGTAAAAAATTAATTTCTTTTTTTTTGGTGGTTTTGTACTGGGGATTGAACTCAGGGGTACTCTATCTCTGAGCTACAGCCCCAGCCTATTTTATTTTGAAACAGATTCTCACTAAGTTGCTGAAGTTGTCCTTGAGTCTGTGATCCTCCTGTCTCAGCCTCCCAAGTACTGAGGTTACATGTATGCACCACTATGCCTGGCTTAGTTGGCACACTCTGAGAACCTCAAGTTAGTTTCTTTTAAAGTTAAATGCATATCTACATTACAACTCAATAATTCTACCCCTGGGTATTTGCCTTAGATTGTTCATGCTGGCTTTATTCATAATAGCCCCAATAGCTTCAATATCTAGGAATCAACCACAAGCCCACTAACAGAAAAATAAAATAGAAAAATATTCATATAATAGAATGCTGCATAGCAGGGAAAATGGATAAAGTATTGCTGAGTGCAACAATATGGCTCAATCTTAGAAGTAGTACATTGAAGGAAAGCAGCCAGCCCCGCACACCAAAAAGCACAGCACCGTATCTCTCCCTTCCTTCCTTCTTTTTCCTTCCTTCCTTCCTTCCTTCCTTCCTTCCTTCCTTCCTTCCTTCCTTCCTTCCTTCCTCCTCCCCTCCCTCCCTCCCTTCTCTCTTCTTTCTTTTTTGTTTATGTGGTGCTGGGGATTGAACCCAGGGGCATTCTGCCTCTGAGCTATACCCCTAGTCCTTTTTAAAAAAATCTTTTGTTTTGAAACAGGGTCTTGCTGGGTTGGTGAGGGTCTTGATAAGTTGTTGAGGCTGGCCTCAAACCTACAATCCTCTTGTTTCAGCCTCCCAAGTACTGAGATTACAGGCATGATCCACCATATCCAGTGTATTTCTTTTATATGAATTTCAAAAGAGGGAGAACTAATCCACCATGCTGGAAATTAGAATTGTTGCCTCCGTAGAGATGTCTGGGAGGAACAGACTGGACTTTCTGGAGTGATTGAAGGCTCTAGATCTTGACTGGGGCATGAGTTAAGTGGGCTTAGAGAACTGTTGACATTCGTCAAGTTGTACACTTCAGATCTGTATGGAAATTATAATTAAATTAAGAAAAGAAAAGAAAAACCTCACCTCAGCACACGATAAAGAATTGAATATTACAAAGAAAAGTAAAAGAAACCCCTCATATAGTCCACAATGCTATTGATAAATTTTCTTCAAAACTAACCTGGGCTGATGATGATTTTATTAAAAAAAATGTGTTGAGCATTTCCTGTATGTGAGCCTTGTGCTAGGGATTGGCAACACTAGCCACCTTCTTAGGTGCTTTACATTTTAGGGGGTGAAGGACGCAGGGTGGGTAGGGGAGATGAGATAAACAAGCAAACACCTTAACGAGTGAGATAATTTCC
>PVLC010034543.1:5390-16807 GCA_004027655.1 Graphiurus murinus
AAATGCCCAGAGCTGTAATATATGGAGAATGAAAACTGACAGAACCCAAAGGAGAAACAAATTCAGAGCTATATCTGGAGACTTGAACACTGCTTTCTCAACATCTGATAGAACAATTAGACAGAAACCTAGTACAGATACAGTGAAGTTCAAACAACTAGATACAACCCACATATATAGGGCATTTCACCTAATTCCGCAGAATCCACATTTTTATCAAGTGGCCATGGAATTTATACCAAGATAAATCCTATCCTAGGCTATAAAACTAACCTTGATACATGTAGAGAATTGAAATCCTACTATGTTCTCTGACCACAGGAATGAAAGTAGAAACCAAGAGAAAGATAACAGGAAAACCTCCAACATTTGGAACCTAAACAATAAAAAAATCCTTTATAATGCATTGCTCTAGAAAATGTTCCTTATAACACTGATTTGGCTGTGTGATACAAATTTCAATACATTATAGTTCTCATTTCATTCAGTTCAATGATTACCAACATCAGGAATGAAACAAGGTACATATCACTATAGACTGCAGATAACAAAATGATAATAGGAAGCCAGGCATGGTGGTACACGCTTGTAATCCCAGTACTTGGGAGGATGAGACAGAAGGATTAAAGATTCATGACCAGCCTCAGAAACTTAGTGAGACCCTATTTCAAAATAAAAGAATAAAATATAGGCCTGAGGGTATAGCTCAGAGGTAGAATGCTGATGGGTTCAATCCTTATTACACACGATAATAGGAATATCATAAACAACTCTACATATATAAATCTGACAACTTAACTGTTAAAGTTAGTGTTATCCAGACACAGTACAAAAGAGAAAACTATAAAAGATTTCCTTCATGAAACAGATAAAAGGTGCCTAACAAAATAGAAAAAAAGAATTCAACAATTTACAAAAAGAATCATATACCTTGGCTAATTAGGCTTTATTTGAGGGATGCAAGACAAGATTGGTAAATATTTGGAAATTAATCAATGAAGTCCACGTATTATGAGACTAAAAAAGAAAAAAAATCATATGATCATATCAATCGATGCAGAAAAAATAATTGAGAAAATCCAACAGTCATTTGTGGTTAAAAACTCTCAGAAAAGTAAGACAGACTTCTTCAATTTGATAAACAGCATCTATTAAAAAACCCTACAATCTATGCTATACTTAATGTTAAAAGGTAATACTTTCCTGTAACACTGTGAACCATGAAAGAGGTCTGCTCTCCCCACTCTTATTCAGCACACTGCTGGAAGTTCTACCTAGTATAGTAAAGCAAGAAAGGAAATAAAAAGCACAAAGATTGTAAAAGGAGAAATAAAACTGTCCCTAGTTGCAGATAACATAAGATAAACATACTTGCATTTCTATATACTAGCAATAAGCTGTGCACAGTGAAAATAAAATACCAAATGACAATTACTCCAAAAATGTAGATTTAGAGGTAAATCTAACAAAATATACAGCATTTATATGTTGAAAACTACAACATGCTAATGAAAGACATCAAAGATTAAAAAATGGAAAGATACATGTATTCATAGAAGAGAAGTCTCAAAATAGTAATAATGTCAACCCCAAACTGATATATAGGCTTAATGCAATTTCTATCATGATTCCAGGCAGATTTTTTTTTTCCAGTACTGAGGATTGAACTCAGGGGCGTCCCATTTTTCATTCTTTATTTTGAAACTAGGTCTCACTAAGTTGCAGAGTGCCTCACTAGGTAGCTGAGGCTGGCCTTGAACCCGGATCCTCCAGTCTCAGCCTCCAAATGCTGGGATTACAAGTGTGTGCCACCACGCCCGGCACCAGGCAGATTTTTTTTATAGACAAGACCATTCTAAAATTTATATGGAAAAAACAAAGGACCTAGAATAGCTAAAATGGGTTTGAAAAATGAAGACTAATATGATTTCAAGGTTTATACAGCTATAGTAATCAAGGCTTTGTAGTATCAGTGGAGGGAAAAAAAAATAGGTGAATATAACAGAAGAGAGAACCCAGAATGAGAATCATACAAGTATGCCCAACTGACTTTTGGCAAAGGAGCAAAAGCAACTAAATTAAGGAAGGACTGTAACCTTATCCATAACTCAAAATGGATTAGGGACTAAGAATAAAACTATTAAAACTTTTACAAGCTGGGTGTGGTGGAGCACGCTTGTAATCTCAGCATTTGGGAAGCTGAGACCGGAGGATCCGGGTTCATGGCCAGCCTCAGCTACCTAGTGAGGCCCTCCGCAACTTAGTGAGTCCCTGTTTCCAAATAAAGAATAAAAAATAGGGCTGGGGGTATAGCTCAGAGGTAAAATGCCCCTGAGTTCAATCCCCAGTACCACACACACACACACACACACACACAGAAAAAAAAGAACTCTTAGAAAAACATAAGAACATCTTCAGACTTTAGTGCTAGGTAAAGACTTCTTGTGGTGGTGCCCTGTAATCTCAGTACTTGGGAGGCTGAAATAGGAGGATGGCAGGCTCAAGGGCAGCCTCAGCAATTTAGCAAAACTCTTTCAAAATAAAAATTAAAAAGGGTTGGGGGTATACTTTAGGAAGAGAAAGTCCCTGGATTTAATCCCCAGTACCAAGGGTCAAGGGGGTAAAAAGCATAATTTCTAAGAAGAAAATTTGATAAATTAGACTTCATCAATATTAAAAACTTTTGCTTTGTGAGATACCACTAAAAGAATGAAAAGACAAGCTACAGACTAACAAAACATATTTGCAGACTATATACCTGACAGCTAGTTAGTGAGGCCCTCTGCAACTTAGTGAGACCCTGTTTCAAAAATAAAGAATAAAAAATAGGGCTGGGGGTCTAGCTCAGAGAGAGAATGCCTCTGAGTTAAATCTCTATTACCACAAAAACAAAGGAAAGGAAAGTGAGATCTGTTGCCCGTTACCCAGTTTTCCACAATAATAAAATCTTATAAAACTAGAGTACATTATTACATCCAGGATATATGTCAGGTATATAGTCTGCAAATATGTTTTGTTAGTCTGTTAAATCCAGGGGCATTCTGCATCTGAGCTATACCTCCACAACTTACATTTTTGAGACAGGGTTTCACTATTCTGCAGAGGGCCTTGCTAAATTGCTGAGGCTGGCTGCAAATCTGCGATCCTCCTGTCTCAGCCTTCCAAGTACTAGGATTACAGCTGTGTGTCAGCACGCCAGCTCTGTAGTATTTCTTTTCCTTTTTTGTTTTTTAAAACTGCATATGAATTTACAATAATCTTAGAATAAAAAAGTTTAATAAAGAAGAAAAAGAAAAACCAGATTGTATTGCATTCTAATCCCTGCCAAAAAAACAAGATCCAACAATGGTAAATGAGATTAGCAAGATTTACAAATTAGGTCAGGTGCGGTGGCACCATATTTAAAATTAAGACAAATAAATAAATGGCTGGGGATGTAGCTCTGTGGTAAAGTATCCCTGGGTTCAATCCCCAGTACCACACAAAACACACAAAAAGCTCCAAATTAAACTTCTTTTGGATTCCCACTCAGAAAGTAATCTGAAAAGATCTAGGAACTGGTAAGACAACTTGTATGAAACTAAGTATTAAATGAAACCACTATTTTGTGGGACTTAAAAAAAAAAAAAAAAAAAAGGGACAATAAAACAAGTATTAAGGAACTTGGCTTACCCAACAGGATTCTACCTGAAAGTACAAAAGGTCACCCACTAGACCTGAGCCTTGTTGAACTAGTACAGTACATTCACTATTATCTAAGAAGGCTGCGTAGCAAACTGGACTTTCTACAGTTCACACTAAAACAAGAAATGGTTTTGATTTCTTTACTGAATGTCAAAATTTGGTTCTCTTTCCTATTCCTATATTTCTTAAATTAATTAAAATTAATATTTATTGACTTTTTCTCCAGAGATTAGAAAGGCAGAGGCATGAAATCCTTAAGTGTTCTGGTAAATTTCAGAGATTACATTGTGTCAGTTCTCCTTTTTCCTTTATTATACAATTCTATGGTGACAAATGATGGTTGTTATTGGGAAGTCTTTAACAAGACATAAATGAGGACCACCCCAAATAAGGTTGATATGAATTTATTTAAAATTATTTTCTTGGTAATGTATTTTCATATATATTACTTAAACTTTATAGTTTATGACACTATAAAATATCATCTATTAAGAATTTGGAATATACAGCATAAATAGTTCTACTACTCAAAGACCATTATGCTAACATAATTTATTTCCTTTTCTCTAGAATCATTTAATTATATTTTTCAATTTTTCCCAGACTTAACAATTGAACTCATTAGTTAACAGTCAGCTTTTTTGTGTGTGTAGTACAGGGGATTGACTCTAGAGGTATTCTACCTTTGAGCTATACCCCCAGCTGATTATATATATAAACATAGGTGTGTGTGTGTGTGTGTGTGTGTGTGTGTGTGTGTGTATTGCAGTACAGGGATTGAATCCAAGGGCATCCTACCTCTGAGCTACACCCCCAGCCCTATTTTTTTTGTTTGTTTGTTTTTCCCCCAGCCTATTTTTATTCTTTATTTTGAAACAGGGTCTCACTAAGTTGTGGAGGGCCTCAGTAAGTAGTTAAGGCTAGCCTGGAACCTGGATCCTCCAGTCTCAGCCTCCCAAGTACTGGGATTACAAGCATGCGCCACCACACCTGGCTTTATATTTTTTGTTTTGAAACAGGGCCTTGCTAGGTTGCTGAGAGTCTCACTCTGTTGCTGAGGCTATACTCACACCTGCAATCCTCCTGTCTCAGCTTCTAAGTGGCGGGATTACAGGTATGCACCACTATACCTGGCAACAAATTTTTTTTTAAAGTCTGCCAAAATTACCACAGCCATTCTCTATATTCACCATTAAGATTACAGTAATCAGTCAGGTATGGTGGACCATGCCTGTAATCCCAGTACTTGGGAAGCTGAGACTGGGGAAGTGCAGGTGAGAGGCTAGTCTCAGCAACTTAGCAAGATCCCATTTCAAAATAAAAAATGGAACACCCCCGAGTTCAATTCCTAGTACCAAGAAGAAGAAGAAGAAAAAAAGTAGAGATTATAGCCAACTCTTCCCAGAAAACACTGGAGATGACTGAGTGAACAAATGATTTTCAAATTTACTTAATATGCTGAGGTCATCTAAATCTTTCATCATTGGTTTTGTAGTTCTTTTATCATAAATTATGCTGACTGACAAAGATTAATAGCTACTCAAAATAACTGATGGTGATAACAGATAGCAGCAATGTGGCTCTCTTTTGATTTGGTTCTAGTTTCTAGGAATAACAGCAAATGTTTAACTGTAGAGGCAAATATCTAATCAGGGGTTATCTTCTGGCTATATCCCTGAAACATGGAGAGGGAGAGAAGGGATAAGAGAATTCTAGAATCTCTGGATTAAGTCTTGGTAACAATTACAGCAATGCTAAGTTAATTTTGTGCTAAACAATGCATGTCATAGAACCAGGGAACATTAAGAATGAAGGAAGACCTTATCAGTTATCAAGCTCAAACCTTTTATGATGCATGAGTTTCCTTTCTGTTCTGGAAAAGCAGCTGTCCAGCCTTTCCTTGAATGTCTCCAGTGAGGCCTGATTTCTTACCTGAAAAATTAGGGTGTTACAATATGACTGCTGAGGCCCCTTCAAGCTCTAATAGTATGTTTGATGAAATCTAAACTTCTGTGGCTAAATTATTTTTTAAAAAGCTTTTTCTTATTACCAAACTGAATGACAGATCAATTTTGTTTTTCTTGCAGTGGTAAAGATCAAACCCAGGGCTAGGCAAGTACTGTACCCTGAGCTACAGTCCCAGTCTTCCTCTTCTTTTTTATTTTTATTTTTTTGTGGTACTGAGAATTGAACCCAAGGGCATTCTATCTCTGAGCTATACCCCCAGCCTAATTTTTGTTTTTAAAGTATCTTATTAGGTTAATGAGAGTCTCACTACTTGCTGAGGCTGTCCTCAAACCTGTGATCCTGTCTCAGCCTCACAAGTACTGGGATTCCCCTATCACAAGTACAGGTTCCCCTATCAAGTCTGAAGTTACAGTTCTTTAGCAAAAGTGCTATTAAAAATACTTAAGAATCTTACATGAGGTTACATACAGAGATAGTAACTGGAATAGCCGAGACTTAATCAAGATGTTCAGACTTTAAAATCCAGTGTTTTCTCTATCACACCCTAAGACTTATAAAGTATTTCCAATAAGCTATTATTCGAATATATGTAAAAATATTCTCCAAATAGCCAAATATGTAAGTTCTTTTGATCTTTTTTAAGCAACACTGTTATTTTTGCTTACATTTACATTTTTCCTATTTATTAGCTATGTCTATTTCTCTCATGCACCTAATACCTTATCTAAATTATTTTAATTTCCATCTCAGAGAGAAAATCTATTTACTGGAGAACAAAAGAGCTGGCAAAGAGAAAAAAATTCATCTCTGGTGAATATCTCCACACAAGGGCAGTTCTCTGAAACTACGAATGCTAAAATGAAGTAAACAAGGACATGATGGGGAGATTCTCTCCATTAAAAAAAAAAAAATCCTATGTAGATTTGTACCAACTCTGAAGCCAAGTTCTAATTCTACTCAAAATTAGTTTACAATAAGTGATTCTTCAGATGTCCTTGGCTGCTATCACTGTAATTGCCTGGTCTCTGAGGATTGGTATTGGTAATTGGCAATCTTGTGATTCAGGCAAAGATCACAAGTGGATGATAAAACCACTGAGTGTTAAGTTGTTGGGGAACAGAATATATCCATCATCTTAAAGCCTCTACAAGGGCTGGGTGTGTTGGCACATGTCTCTAATCCCAGTACTTGGAAGGCTGAGACAGGAGGCCAGCCTCAGTAACCTAGTAAAACCCTGTTTCAAAATAAAAAGGGCTGGCAGAATACTCCTGGGTTCAATCCCCAGTACAGTTTAAAAAAAGAAAAGAAAAGAAAAGAAAAGAAGCACATACCACAGAAAGAAAAGAACGCCTTTACATTGTAAAGACTTGATAGCTGCCACCTTGACTAAGCGATTAAACCTAGCATCACACCATTAGGTATTTCATAGTGGGACACACTACGGCACATAGTATTATTTACATGACATTATTATTTTTGTGGTAATAGGGATTGAACCTAGGGGCATTCTACCTTTGAGCTACACCTCCAGCCCTATTTGAGTTTTTATTTGGGAACAGGGTCTCACTAGGTTGCTGAGGCTGCCTTTGAACCTATGATCCTGTCTCAGCCTCCCAAGTACTGGATTACAGGCATGCCTAGCACTTACGTGGCATTCTTGTCAAAAATCTTTGATCACTAAGATCATGTGATAATAATCAGGAAAATCCAAAATGTGAGATAAATGAAGACAACTGGCTGATCTTTTTTAAAAATGTCATTTAAAAAAGGAGCTGAAGCTGGGCATGGTGGCACCACTTGTAATCCCTGTACTTGGAAGGCTGAGACAGGAGGATCTGGGTTGGCGGCCAGCCTCAGCTACAGTGAGGCCCTCTGCAACTTAGTGAGACCCTGTTTCAAAATAAAGAATAAAAAATAGGAGTAGGGGTGTAGATTGGAGGTAGAAAGCCCATGGGTTCAATCCCCAGTACTGAAAAAAAAAAAAAAAAAACTTGAGCTGATCTAGACTAAGAGACTGAAGAGTCATGACCACTAAACACAATGTGTGAACCTTGACTGGATCCTGACTTTAAAAAGAACTATTTGGGAGAGAAGGAGGGATAAAAATAAAGACATTTTTTGAATAGTGAGAATTCTGAGTATTATCTTAAGGTATGGTAATTTTATTTTGGCTGTGTAATAGAATGTCCTTGAAACACATGTTAAAAAAAATTAGGGTTAAAGTTCATGTATACAACTTACTTGTAAATGGTTCAGCAGAAAAAAAGGTATATTTGTATATGGAGAGAGACACAGCGGGAAAGAGAAAACACAGTAAAAAATGTTAACAAAAATAAAGAAAATCTTATGAGCCATGTTTTTTTGTTCCAGAGCTATCAGTGTCTTTTATTTGAAAAGTCTAAAGTGATCTTTACTAACTTGTTCTGTTAGTATAACTTTATAGGATTCTATCACATGAACCTTTAGATTATTTGCAGCAGGTTAGGTTTAGGTTGTTATCTTAAAACCATAACAAAAAAACTTTTCAAAGATAATTTGTACTTTCAAACTGAAAGGCTAGTTTCAAGGCACAAAGAATGAACCTTCTCCTAGTGGATGTGGCAAGACTACTTGGGTTTTAAACCTAGGTCTGATAAAGGGTTATAAGATCCAGATTACTTATTTTAAATAGTGCCTATGTTCAGACATTAGAGATTAGAAGGAAGTATTTTCTTTCACATCTAAATTTCACCTAGAAATTATGGGAGCGAAGTCCTCTCTGAGGTCTATTGCAGCTCTGACAATGTTATGTCTTTAAATTATAGGAAAAATTGTGAACAAATCATTACAACCATTGAGACCAATAACGAAGGGGAAAATATAACTAACATAGCAAGTAACGATTGTTATTATTATTATTATTATTTTTTTTTTTTTGCGGTACTGGGGATTGAACTCAGGGGTATTCTACCTCCGAGCTATATCCCCAGTCCTATTTTTTATTCTTTATTTTGAAACAGGGTCTCACTAAGTTGCAGAGTGCCTAACTAGGTAGCTGAGGCAAGTAACGATTATTAATTACAGAAACTCAAGTTACCAAAAATTAAAAGGTTTTCTAAAGCTGAGCCCTTAAGGTCCTTTCTTAACTCTAGACTTCTATGAAAGTTGGCAGATGAGATGTAAAAGAAATAAAATTCGTTATTTAGCTCTTACATCGGAGTACTGGTTCTTTTTGTTTGTTTTTGTTGTTTGCTTTAATCCATTTTTTAAGCCTATAGCAAGGTTTTGTAAAGGAAAAGCTCTAAGTAGTGCGTCTTCGAAAATGGACAGATCAGGGGAGGGGTGTTAGCTCTGGTATTCCAGAAAAAATTTCAGTTAAAGGGTCTCCCGCCGGTCTGCTCAAGGTCACGGCGTAGAATACCTAACAGTCTAATTCTGTCAGTCTCAAAGCAAGACCCCGACTCCCCAGACCCCAGTTGGAGGTGGCTCAGAGCCTCAAGTTCTTGCCCTGGTCCCAGTGACAAGGTGACCGGTGGGTCGGAACCCGCCCGGGCTCCGCAGCCCGAGTCCCGCGGACACGCGCCGGCTTCCGAGGGAGACCCTGCCACCTTTCGGGAGCGTAGCCTGCCGCCCCCCGCCCGGGAACCCGGGATTCTGAGGGCAGAGAAAAAGAGACCATACTTAATCACAGGCTTTCGGATCCGACACCGGTACGAGGCTGGGGGGCTGCGACGCAGGTCGAGTCTAGGGGCGGAGGGTCCGGGTCCGGGCGGGCGCCGCGGCCGCAGGATGGCTGAGAACACGTGGGAGCGGTGATGTTACGTAGCACTTGAACCCATTGACGCAGATTCGTTGTAACGCCGCGAAACCTATAGGGGAAAAGCCAGTACAGTTAATGAATTCTGAAGCTAAGAATTAACTTCGTGATTATCTGCTTAGATAATACTCTCTATTCCTGACTTCCTCTCCGATAATGATCCGAATCTGTCGAAGGTCTTTCGAACTCTAATTTTACTTAGTCACACGGTCCTAACGGTCCTCAGGAGCTACAGCGTAAATAGTCCCTAGGAAACGCGAGCAATATTACCAGTTAGATCAGGCGTGCTTCAGTTCTCGATGAGTCCCTCGAATTTTATCCAGTGTGTTAGTCTAGTAGGCCGATGTGCCGTCCTTAAATAAAAATAATTTCACATATTTTAAGCCTTTTACGTTGCGAGTTTGTTTCCACCCGGACAAGGATGGACGAGCACCAGGGAGCCCTTGCTTTTTGGTTGGACGGTTTTCCTGGCGCGCATGCGTGTTTCGTCCCAAAAGGCGGGCTTGAGGGAAAGTGGGTGTTGACCCGCGGGCAACTGAAGCTGTTGTCAGGTTAGCCCAGGGGCTGCGCGGCTGTAGTCTTTTCTGGAGGCGACCCGGAGTGGATTTAGCTGTTGGGCAGTTGCTTCTGGAGGCGCGTGTGAGACTCTGTGTATGAAGAAAGCTATTAAGCTTCTTATGTTGGTGATTTTTTTAAAAACAGCCTTTCGACTTGACCTGCTTGACGCCCTTTTGAGTCTTAACCCCGCCTCCACGCCTGTTTGGTTTGGCACTGGAGGGCGTTGCTAACATAGTTATTGTTATAGCCGTCCTCTTGTCATCGTACTTGGATTCATTGGCGTGTGCTTTAATAAGATCGAGCTTAATGGGTAAATATGACCGGCAAGTCGTTTATGGTCCTGGATTGAATACCAAAATGTAAATTTCCAGCTTTGTGGACGTTCTGTTTAGATATTTTTAAATTGATGATTGCTTGTTATATAATCACTTTTGAAATTTACGTATTATATTCTCCTTCGTCCCGTTTTTTTCTGCTCCTTTGGTCCTCAAAGAGGTGAAAAATTTATTCTGAATTCTTAAGAACCAAGAAGAAAGTTTTTTTTTTTTTTTTCGTTTAGAACTGTGGGACTAGTTTTGTTACTAACAATATGAAAGGATCTGAGTTTAGCCCGGAACAGAAAAAAAGGGTTAAAGTGCCAGCAAGGAGACTTCGAGAGGTCGTTTCTCCGAATCAGGGAGATAATTTGACTTGTCCAAAAAATGAGTTGCCCTGTGTTCCTCCAGCGTTGTCTGCAAATAAACATCTTCCTGTTCGAATGGGCACTAACTTAAATGGAACATTGCGTGGTATGTGATTCCATGTCTGTAGTTTTTCAGTCTGTGTTCGTTTTCATAAATCTTTAGTTCTTATTTTCACTTGTGTTTCAAGATTTAGGTGATTCTTAATGTTAAATCCCCAAAGTTCAGATATGTCTGGTTTATACAGATGTTTGAAAACTGGGAAAATGGTTACACACACTCTACAAAATATTTGAATGGATTGAATGAATGAAACTTTAACTATTTTCTTCTGTGCTTTTTCTTTGTGTGACTTTTGCACATTATTGTTCATATCCATGATACAAACACTTAAGTTGTATAATGTGCTATATTTTCCCCAGTAGGGCTCTTTACCATTTTTTTTTTTTTTTTGGTACTGAGGATTATAGCTCCTGAGCTGTCCTCTCAGCCCTTTCTATTTTTGTTTTGAGACAGGGTAATGCTAGGTTGCATAGGGTCTCATTACATTACTGAGGCTGTCGCCTAACCTGTAATCCTCCTGCCTCAGCCTCCCAAGTACTGGGATTACAGCTGGGCTTCTACCTTCTTTTTAGATAGCAGATGAAGTCATTTGATGGCTTCTGTGTTTCAATTCACTTATCCTGTCTGGAACTCAGTGACAATGAAGACAACATATGCTTTACTCACTT
>PVLC010034544.1:0-16726 GCA_004027655.1 Graphiurus murinus
TCATGAAAGAATTTCATTTAAGAAATTCTGTATTTGCTATTAGTGGCATTATTCTTCAAATTCTGGACATCTGCCCAGTGTAGGGCACTTTCTCTGGCCTCACATGCACCCAGGCCAGTGACATCACCAGGTGAGACGGGCATGCTTGTGCGGGCAAGGGGATGACGTGGAGGGAGGGATAGAAATGCTCCTGGGCTCCGCTTTCCCTGCCCTTTGATGCATGTGTGACATCTCCAGGTGACTCAGCCATGTGACATCATGGGTCACTCCTGCCACTGTGGCCAGGAGGGATGGGAAGGAATTGGGTCCTGGAGAGAGGGAGGTGGAGTCAGGAGCTGGGCCCTGGACCACAAGGCCAAGACAGTGGAGGGGCCTGGCCTGTGGCCCAGGTTGCGCTGGCTCCTCAGGACAGGGAGGAGAGGCGTGGGCAGGGCTGTTTCAGCAAGGTATCTCTGGCCACTGGTGGGAAGCGGTGCACAGCCAGGGCAAGATGGAGGAGAGGAGTGGCAGAGCTGAGGCAGGAGGAAGCAGGAGACCGCCAGTGGGGAAGCTGAGGCAGAAGGAAGTGGGAGACCGCCAGCTTTACAGCAGAATTGGTCAGACTTGGTGCTGATTAGGTATCTGGAGTGAGGCGGGTAGGGAGTCTAGGGTGGCACTGGGATCTCTAGAAAATGTCCGGGAAGTTCCGCCAACAGTGGCGAGCATCGAGGCGTTGTTCCCCTCAGGGAGACTGCAGAAGGAAAAGGGTAAGTACACCGTCTACCACTCCCGTTGACCAATGGACACACAGATGGACAGGCCTGTTTAAGGCCTGCAGACCCAGAGAGCAGGCATGTAGCCTGACAGGAGCTGCTCACTGGCCCTGGGGAGATGAGTCCTCTGGCGGAGGAGGCCCCCCCTCCCTTCCTGCATCAACCAGATGCAGGAGCCAAAGAAGACCTGAGGATCCCCAGGACAGGTCACCCCAAGATTCCTCCTCTTTACTCCCCACAGCCTTGCCCAGAACACAGGAGTGACATGGAGTTTTGAGCATCAGTATTGGCTCATCACAAAACTTGTCCGCTGGATGCTTTATCTGTGAAATGAAGATGGCGACAAGAGAAGGAGAAGTTAACCAGCATGTGCAGAGCTCCCAGCATCATGTCCAGCCACCTTTGAGGCCAGCCTGGGCAACTTAGCAAGACCCTGTTTCAAAATAAAAAATGAAATAGGGCTAGGGATGTAGCTCATTGATAGAATTCCCATGGGCTCAAACCCCAGGATCTCTCTCTCACACACACACACACACACACACACACACACACACACACACACGGACATCCTGCCATTTCCATTTATGACAATATGAGTGACCTGAATAGACAAATGCTACATGATCTCACTCATATGTGGAACCTAAAAAGAATCAAATTTATAAAAGCAGAGAGTAGAGAGGGGTTCAGGCTATGAGCTGGGGGAAATGGGGAGCAAAGGGTAGAGAGTTTCAGTTATACAAGATGAGTAAGTTCTGGGGAGCTAAAGTTCAACATGGTGACTACAATTAATAATACTGTATTCTTACTTGATATATGCTAAGATCATAGATCTTGAGTGTTCTTACTGCACACCCTAAAAAAGTTAACTCTATGAGGTGATGGATGTGCCATTTACCTTGACAGTAGCAGTCATTTCACAATGTATGTGCACATCAAAACTTCACTTTAGACAAGCACAGTGGCTACTCAGAGGCTGAGGCAGGAGGATTAGAAGTTGGAGACTATTTGGGAAGCTGAGTCAGGAGGATCACAAATTGGAGACCAGCCTGGGCAACTTAACAAGACTTTGCCTCAAAATAAAGAATAAAAAGGGCTGGGGGAGTAGCTCAGTGGTAGACACTGGGTTCAATTTCCAGCAACACACACACACACACACACACACACGGTTGCATTCCTTAAATATATACAATTTTTTATTTGTCAATTACACCAATAGAGCAGGGTGGGTGGAGAAGGAAGGGGGTCAGAATCAGGATGGGGGAGGGACTCCCAGTTACTGGGGTTTGGGGTAGGCTCATAACCATGCTGCCTAGTGGAATCTTAATGACCTTAGAAAGAGGAGGCGCCATGTCTATGCTTTACAGAAAATGTGAAGTGAAACAGAGAGAGATTAAATGCAGGGTTGAAGGTCACAGGGAAATCATCAGGAAGGCCAGGGCTAAAGACATCTGTCTGATTTTGAAGTCTGGACTCTTCTCATCACCACAATGTCATAAAACTTCCTGTCCCTGGGTGGTAGGAGTAGCCCCAGTGAATTAACTGCCCAGAGAAAACAAATAAATCACTTGTTCCATGTGAACTTCCAAAGAGAATGGCTGAAGGAGCAAAACGTATTTTAGACTTAAATGATCCAGACTGGCCACGTTGAAAGAACAGTCATTGTTTTCTCCCATCTCTTTATGGTGTGGCCCAAATGCAGCAAGGATGGTGAAAGAGGAGGGCTGTGGAAGGAGCGGGTCAAGGAGGTGCTTGGGTAGAAGGCTTATCTGAGCAGCTTCTTCCCTACGCCCAGAGCTATGGCCCAGCCTCTGCATGGCCAAGGCTGCAAACCAGGGGCTCCTCCATGTTGTGAACTCTGAAGGGCATGGAGCATGCGCTCTGCCCTAACTAATGGAGGCACAGCCTCATCCTTTTCCACACACCCTTCCTAGCCTCTTGCCCTGGTGGGAAGTAGCCTCAGCTATCACAGCCAGGGATTCTGGATGCAATTCACACACTCCCACTTTTGATCTCATTCAACCACATGTGGAGGTAGAGTTGAGAGTTCTGGGAGGTAGAGTCAAATCCAAGCTCTGTCATTTGCTGGGTATGGGCTGTGGGTAAGTTACTTCTCTCACCAGTACCCTGTGAGGTTTGCATTTGATAGAGGAGGATCTTGGGTTCAGCAAGTACACCAAGGTAGGCAGCATAAATGAGATTTGTATCCAGGTCTGTGTCGTAGTACGAAGTGCAGATTGGAAAAGAACTTCTAAGACAGTAGAGCTACAGAGAGGTTTATTCAGGAAAGCAGGAAATACACATTCCAAAGAGAATGTGGGTCATCTCCAGAGAGAGACACACACATTTGGGGGCTCACGACTCTTCTTATACAGGAGACTTTCATGAGGAGTGGGTAGAGGAGGTGTGCGAGGATGACATCAGTCCAGTAGTCGTGAGATGATTCAGGGTATTTTGGTCATCTCCTGGGTCCTGATGGGGTATTCAAGGACACGTCAAGCTCACTGGGCTCTGTGGTCAGAACATTGCTACTGGGGCTCGCTGATGCCTCCTCTTGGCTGCCTCCCAAGGTTAAGCAAGGCACCACTGTCTGTATGATCCCAAGTCCAAGGCTCTTTCCAAAAGAACATCTGGCTCCTCAATTTCTGACCAAGGACAAGGAAAAATCTCAGCAAACAGAGCATCTTTGTTTCTTCTACTACCATCTAAAGCACAGCCAACCAAACTCAACCAACAGTCAACTCAACATGCTGGCAGAAGGGTTTGCCCTTCATGAAGCCAGAAAACAAGCCATCCCTGTGTTTCAGGTCCATCAGTAAAGACACTTACAAAATTCAAGATGGCAGGTATCTGGGAAGGCCTGAGATGGTCTGGGTGCTCCTGAGGGAAGTCCCAGAAGAGCATAGATTAGCTAGGAACAATGCACCAGGCCCCTAGAAATGGGAAGCCTTCTGTTCCAAGACATTCCCGCTTGCTCCCTTTACCTGTAGAGGGATCGAGGCAGTGTTGTTTCTGGAGGTTGGGCCTCTCGCCAGCACCACAGAGCTCCACCCTGGGGTGCACCTCTTCACCACTCCTCCTTCCCAGTCTCCTTTTCCAGGAAGAGCCAGCACCATGCTTTGCAAGACCTGATTGCAGAGTTCAAAGAATGGCAGCTTACGGATCATTTATCCAGATGTTTGCTCTGCCTGGCACTGGCGATGCCATCGTGAACAAGACAGAACATGGCCTCCGCCCTCTCAGGCTTAGCAGAGTGACAGACATGGAGGCATGTGCACGAGGGCACCCAGCCCCAGAACTCACAACCCGATGATGATCTACTCCCTACCCCCCAAACTCTCTGAATCCCAGCTTCCTCCAGTCTGATGTGTGTAATGATGCCTCCCTCATGGAATCCAAGTGAGTGGAAAGATTTCATCAAATAAATGTGAAAGTGCTTTGCTAACCATAAAGATCGTATCAATCACAGTTATTGCTGTTAGTAATGTCACTAGTATTACCATCATTGCTATACTTTTCCATTCAGGAAGTTCTCTCTGCCTGACCTGCCTATCATGCCAAGAATCTGGGTAAAATTTACTTTGCATGGCAGATGCCAACAATATTGGTCAATCTACTCTATCATTAGCCTTGTTTTTAAACAGCTTTATTAAGACATAACTCACATTCCTTATAATTCACCCACTTAAAGTACACAATAACGTTTTCTAGGATATTCCCAAGGTAGAACATTTCCAACCCCTTTAAAAAAAAATACTCGTAAGTACTCATTCCTCATTCCCTCCCATCCACCCCCTCTCCCCACTATAAGCAGCCACTAGCCTTTGTGTCTCTAGAGATTTCCCTGTTCTGGACATTTCATAAAAAAGGAATCATATAGTATAGGGCTGAGGATGTAGCTCAGTGGTAAAGTGCTTGCTCAGCACCCACAAGACCCAGTGTTCTACTCCCAGCACCTTAAAAGGAAAGGAATCATATACTATAATGTGCTCTTTTGTGGCCAGCTTGTTTCACGTAGCATGTTTTCAAGGTTCATTCATGTCATATCATGAATCAACAATTCATTTCTTTTTATTGCCGAATAAAATTGTACTTTATGAAGCGAATATATTTTATTTATCCAGTCATCAATTGGTAGACGTAGAGTACCTTCCACTTTTTGACTATTATGAAAAGTGCTTCTATGAGCATGCATGTGTAAGTTTCTATGTGGGCACGTGCTTGTTTGTCTTGGGTGCATACCTGGGAGTGGAACTGCAGGGTCACCTGGTGGTTCTGAGGAGCTGCTAGACTGTTTTCAAAGCAGCTGCACCATGTTACATTCCCACCAGCAGGGTGTGAAGATTTCAAAGTCTCCATGGTCTCATCAACAATTGCCATTGTCTGTTCAGTTACAGTCATCCTAGTGGGGATGAAGTGATATTTCATTGTGGTTTTGATCTGCATTTCCTTAATGACTAATGATATGGAACATCTTTTCATGTGCTTAATGGCCATTTATATACTTCCTTTGGAAAAATAGTCTATCCAAATCCTTTGCTCATTTTTTTTTTTGTGGTACTGGGGATTGAACTCAGGGTCATTCTACCTTTGAGCTATACCTCCAGCTCTATATTTTATTCTTTATTTTGAAATTGGGTCTCACTAAGTTGTGGAGTGCCTTATTAGGTAGCTGAGGCTGGCTGCCAACCCAGATCCTCTGGTCTCAGTCTCCTAAATGCTGGGATTACAAGCGTGCACCACCACGCCCAGCTCCCTTTGCTCATTTTTAAGTTGAATCATTTGCCTTGTTATGAGTTGTAAGAGCCCTTTATATATTTTAGATACAAATCTCTTATTATAAGATTTTCAAATGTTTTCCCCCATTCTATGACTTATCCTTTTATTCTCTTAATGATAATATTTGTAGCACAGAAGGTCTCCCCTCCCCTTGGTACTGAGACTACTCCCAGCCACTGTGCCTGGCTCAATCTGTTTTGTTTTATGGTATTGGGGATTGAATCCAGGGCACCATAACTTCAAGCGACACCATCAGCCCTTTTTTCTTATTTTTCACTTTGAGACAGGGTCTCACTAAGTTGCTGAGGCTGGCCTTGAACCTGCAATCCTCCTGTAGTACCATAGCCTTCCAAGTACTGGGATTATGGCATGTGTCACCACACCTGCCTTGATCAACTTCTTAAACGTGTTCTGCCTTTTAAAACTTGTGCTTATTATTTAAACAGAACTTTGGTATTAAATGTCTGGCTTTAATTCCAAATCAGGAAAAAAAATGAATCATCTCTATAACCTTAAACAAGTTAAATGTAATTGAATGAACCTAATTGAAGCCTTCCTACTGTGAAAAAAAAAATGGAGAACAGATGAGTTTTCAAGCTGGGGAAGATGGCAGGTGAGATTTTACAGGTTACAGGCGAGATGGACCGGGTGACTCCCTTTCTTCCTTCACCATCACCAGCATAAAATGCTTCTGGGGTGAGGGGGAGATGCTGTAAAGGAAAAGATGATAGGAGTGAAATTATTAACTCACTTAAGGAAAGAAATTGACACAACATAAATCAAGTGACTGGAACATGGTTTCATAGACATATTTGAACTTGAAACTTATTAGCTACGTGGATTTAATTGTCACTGGTGAAACCTTGACTTGTTCTGCTTCCTTGCCCTATAAAAACAAAAGCCTTCTAGCTCTGGGGAGTTGGGGAATCCAGAATGAGAGAAGCAGGCTAGGCTGTGGCACACCCCCATAAAGCCCCACTGCCAGGGAATGGGGGGATCGGAAGAGGGAGAGAGGGATAGTGCAATTGCCCTTGGCACTACTTGGAGACTAATCTTTTCAAAACAGAAACTACTTCCCATTACACTTAGAGCAACACCCACAGAGGCGCCCCAGGTCTGCTCCTGCCCACCTGGCCCACCTCCTTTCTTCCCCTCTCCTCTCACTCACCAGGCTCCAGTCTCCTGTACCTCTCCTCTGGCTGCTCCTGGAGCTGACAGAGGTTGTGCACTGCAGTATCATGGCCCTTCTTGTCCCCGCTGTCTTGTGTTCAGAGGCCCGGTTGCTTCTTCCTCCGATCTTTACCCTGCAGGCTCCCTCTCGTCATCATCGAGCTGAAATGTACATCTGCAGCGATGCCTTCTCTGATGACATCATCTGAGATACCCACACACCCCATCACAAGCACTCTCCACCCCTTACCCCAGTAGAGCTTCTTATTATATAACACTGCATTCAAAGAATACACAATGAACGTAATGCATAGGTACGTTACAAAGCACAATGACATCATGAATGTTTATGAACCCATTGACCAATTGAAGATGTGGAATGTTAACAACAGTACCTGACTTCTTTTCCTGCCTAGTACTTACTACTATCCAAAATTATATCACATTTGTACATTTTATTTTGTGTCATCCCTACTGAAATGTAACCTCTGCTGTCTTGTGTACTGCTGTATCCCCAGATTTTAGGAGAGTGCCTAGAAGCCAGGCATGGTGGTGCAGGCCTGTAATCGCAGCACTAGGTAGGGTGAGATAAAATGATCATAAGTTCAAGGCCAGCCTTAGCAATTTAGTGAGGCTCTCAGCAACTTAGTGAGGCCCTATTTCAAAATAAAATAGGGCTGGAGGTGTAGCTCAGAGGTAGAATGTCCCTGGACTCATTGCCCAGTATAAGAAGGAGAAAAGGGAGGAGTATAAGGAGGAGAAAAAGGAGGATGAGGAGGAGGAGGAGGAGGAGGAGGAGGAGGAACTAAACATTCATGAATGAGTGTGTAACTGAGGCTGAAGTAGCAAGGCTGAAGGTCAGAGGATGGTGGTGACCCTTCTCTGTCTCCATGCAGAGATCCACCAGCCCTCCAAATCCCACGGACATTACTGCTCCCTCCCTATTTCTCCAAAGTCTAGTTAATGTGTAGTTGTGTGATGCAAAGTATAGCATCTAATTATGCACAGAAAAAGCACAGCAAGCAATTTATTTTTCCATTTTAAGGCTCAGTTTCTATCTCCAGCAAAATAGGGACAGTAGCACCTATTTACAGGATGTCCACATTAGAGATCCAAGCATACTTACCTCCCTCTGCCCCTTTACCCAGCAGTATGCTTGACTTGTATGTGCTCAAAGGCTGTTTTTGGAAATAAATGGAATGTTTGAGCTAAAATCCCTCACATTTTGTACAATAACACAGAGCGAATAGACTGGTGAAGGCAAAGGTTGTATCCTCGGGAAGCATAGCTGTCAGAGTGAGGTTATGGCTGATTTTGCCAAGGGTTTCCAGAAAGCCAAGTTCCTTTTTCAGTAAGGTCCCTTGCAGGTGAGTTGCCAGGACAAGCTCACTCTTCTCCTCGCCTCGTCCACTCCAAGTTCAGCTTCCCCAGGAGCGCCCGCCCTTTTAGCTGCAGTATCTTTCTGCCAGCCACCTCCTGAAATGTTCACCTGCAGAGCAACTTGTGCTCTTCATACTGTCTCTGCAAGTTCCCCACCTGGCCTGGAGATCCCCCCAGTTCTCACTGAGCAAGCCTGTGTTGCAGAAACCACCTCACCCACAGGAAAGGGTGCTGCTTTCCTGTTCTACTGGGAAGGGACCTTTTTATATTACTCCCAGGGACTGGAACTCTTTCCAGAGCCGCCCAGTAGTTTCCAGAGAAGTCTGTTGGCAAAGTTCTCATGGAACCAGGATCTAGGTGAGAACTTTCTCTAAGGCCAAATCAGGAGGTCTCTGGGCCCTAAGGGACCCAGGCTGTGTTACCTCAACAGCAGGCCAAGGAGGAAGGGTGGCGGTAGATGGAGGGAGGGGGGCTTCAGCCTGGGACAAACACTAAACAGTTGCTCAGTTTCACAGAATAGGCTGTAGTATGCCTGGACCTGTAGTATACCTATTCCTCAAATAGATACAGTATGTCAGGTGGCCCAGGTGGTTCCTGGATCTCCGCTCTCTGTATAGGCCCTTGGAGTGTTTGGAAAATACAACTGAAGAGCTATAGAGAAAGGGACTTTTCATGCTGATCACAGCAGAAAGTTTTGCAGTACAAGTAGGCATTTAAGATATACAGAAACACCTAAGATCCAGGTATGGTGGTGCATGCCTGTAATCCCAGTACTTGGGAGGCTGAGACAGGAGGATTGCAGGTTTGAGGCCAGCCTCAGTAACTTAGTGAGGCCCTGTTTCAAAATAAAAAATAAAATAGGGCTGAGGGTATATCTTAGAGGTAGAATGCTCCTGCATTTAATCCCTAGTGCCACAATTAATTAATTAATTAATTAAATCCTATAATTTATTGATTATATCTTCTATGCACAGTTCTGATTAGAAACAACAAAGATTTTTAGGAAGATAAATAAACACAAGAATTACCCTTAAAAGTTTATATTGCTAAACTGGTGTATGCACTAAAAATACTGGAATACTATATGTGCAAGGCTTGGGCTTCAATACTCAGCACCAAACAAACAAACTCTTTTCATAGACAAGCTGCGTCAACCACACAATGTTGACTATTTGGCAATTGCAGCAATTTTATACTTCCATAGGGGAATACATCTTAATTCCAAATGTGAAAATACATTGCTGCCTTGGCACTTTTTAAGTGATCCGTACAGCACTTTAGATGATTGCACGTTGTTTTGTGAGTGTACACCATTATCTATCCACTGTATCTCTGACCAAAACTGGATTGCGAGCCCCTGGATGAAATACCTGTCTTCTTTCTTTGCTCTCATCAACCGCCTAATAGTGGGCTGGATAATGAGGCTGCAAGTGCTTTGAAGAAGAATAGTAGAAATCATTAATAGCACTTTTCCTCTCCACTGCTTCAGAGCAGCTTTATGACGTATAATTGACATACAATAAACGCCTTTAAAAACTTTGACAAAAATATTTATCTGTACAACCAGTGTCACAGGGAAGATGATAAAAATATACATTACTCAAAATTGAGTTGACTATTTCTCTTTTGTAATCTTCTGCCTTTCTCCACATACCTCCCTCCCCCACCCCCAGGTAACCACTGTTAAGTGTTCTATCATTATACAATAATTGGTATTTTCTATAACTTTATGTAAGAGTATGTGCTCCTTTTTTGTCTGGCCTCTTTCAGGAAGACTCGTTATTTTGAACTTCATCTACATTTTAGATGCATTAGCAGTAGTAGCATTCCTTGTATGGATAGAGCATGATTTTCATTATTTATTTAACTATTGAGGGACCTTGGGGACATTTCCTGTCTAGGACTATCACAAATAAAGCTGCTACAAACATTTGTGCACAAGTCTTCACATGAAAATATGCTTTTCTCAGGGGTAAAGACTCAGATGTGGAACATCTGGATCATCCAGGAGATGTTTGTTTGTTTTATAAGAAACTGCCAAGTGTTTTCCAAGCTGTTTGTGCCATTTTGCATCTCCACCAAGTTGTACTGAGAGTTCCAGTTTCTCTATATTCTTGTCAATATTTTTGTGTTTGAACGTATTTTAATAGGTGTGAATTGTTCTCTCATTGTAGTTTTAATTTGGATTTTCTTAAGATATTGAACATCATTTCACGTGCTTATTTATCTATAATTTTATCTTTAAAAACAGGTCTTCTGGCATTGACAGACCCCTCCCTTCTGGAAATAGGACAGGCCCCCTCCCTTCCGGAACAGCCCCCTCCCTTCCGGTATCAGGGCTCCACCAATCCCTGTGCCTTCTCTCTGAACCTTTCCCGTGCTAGTGAAGTTTCCTCGCCTCTGTACACCTCTATATAAGGCTGAACAAACCCAGGTTTGGGGTTCCACTGCCATGACTTAAGCAGAACCCTAACCAGAGTTAGACTTAAGACCCTGACCCGGGTTAGTAATAAAATCTCCTTCTTGTTTATTACAAAAATAAATAAATAAATAAAAACAGGTCTTCTTATTATTGAATTCTGAGAGTTCTAGGTACAAGTTTGTTATCAAATGTACTTGTGTGCAACTTAGTGAGACCCTGTTTCAAAATAAAGAATAAAAAATAGGGCTGGGGGTATAGCTTGGAGGTAGAATGCCCCACCCGGGTTCAATCCCCAGTACAGAAAAAAAAAAAAAAATGTACTTGTATGTGTATATGTGTGTGTGTGTGTTTTCAAATATTCGCTCCCAGCTTATAGCTTGTCTTTCCTCTCTCTTTTCTTTTTTCGCTGGTGTGTGTGTGTGTGTGTGTGTGTGTGTGTGTGTGTGTGTGTGTGTGTGTTATTGGAGACTGAACCCAGGGGAATTCATTCTACATCCGAACTACACTCCCAGCCCTATTTTTTTTTTAATTTAATTTTTTTTTTTTAAACAAGGTCTCACTAAGTTGCTGAGGGCCTCTCTACATTACTGAGGCTTGCTGCAAACCTTTCTCAGTCTCCCAAGAACTAGGATTACAGGTGTGCACCACCAACATCCGGCTTGTCTTTCCATTTTCATAACAGAGTTTTCAAAGAGCAGAAGTTCTAACTTTTGATCAAGTCTAGTTCAGCAAAAGGTCACAAAGACATTTTTTCTATGCCTTCTTCTAGAAGTTTTATAGTTTTAGGTTATATAGTCTACATTACTGTTCAAATTTATTTTTGTATATGGTGCAGAGTATGGACCAGGTGTGTTATTCTTGCATATGAATGTTTCATTGTTTCCATACCACTTTTTGAAAAGAATCCTTTGTCCACTGAATTGGCCTTTCACCTCTAAAACACTTCAGTGTTGATGTATGTATGTGTCTGTGTCCCCTCCATTCTGTTCCACTCATCTATTTGTCTCTCTTTATGCCAATGCCATACAGTTTTCTTGATAGTAGATACATAATACATCTCAAAACCAGGTAGTATTGGTATTCGAACTTTGTTCCTTCTCAAAGTTGTTTTGACTATTCTAGGTCTTTTGCGTTTCCATATAAATTGTAGAATTAAGCCGGGTAAGGTGGGGCAGGTTTGTAATCTTAGTACTTGGGAGGCTGAGACTGGAGGATCACAGGTTGGAGGCCACCCTCAGCAACCTAGTGAGACTATGTTTCAAATTTAAAAAATAAAATAGAACTGGGGGTATAGCTCAGAGGTAGAATGCCCCTGGGTTCAATCCCCAGTACTGCAAAAATAAATAGATAAACAAATGCATAGTAGAATCAACTCTTAAAAAAAAAAAAAAACCTTTTGGAATTTTGAAAATCCTGACCCAATGAACAAAACATATCTCTCCATTTATTTAGGTCTTTAATTTCTCTGGAGCATTTTTCTAGTTTTCAGTGTACATGTCTTACACATATTTTGCCATATTTATCTTTAAGTACGTCATAATTTTGATCAGTTATAAAAGATACTGTTTTTAATTTCAATTTTGGATTGTTTCATGTATACAAGTTTATAGGAAAACAACTAATTTTTGAATAGTGATCATGTATCTGGCAACCTTGCTAAACTCACTTATTAGATCTAGTAATTTTTTTTTTTAGTTTTCTTCAGATTTTTTACTTTATCCTTTCTAATCTGGATGTCTTTTTAAAAAATTTATTGGTGCACTGTAATCATACATCTTGATGAGGTACAGGATTATAGAGGCACACATCACTCATTTAGCCCTTCCCTAATTCCCACCTCATTCCTTCCCTCCTCCCTCCTTCTCATGTTCAGCATAGTGATTGACTTTGATACGTCTGTGAATGTACATCGTGTGCATCGGGGTGTGTCCCTCCTCCCCCTTCCATCTCCCTCAGGTAGGTCGCCTTTACTCATCTAAGATTTCTCCTTCTTTGTCTAGAGTCCCTCCTATGTCCCATTTTCTCCCTAGCTTCTGCATATTAGAGAAAACATTTGATTTTCACTTTTTGTGACTGACTAATCTCACTTAGCATAATGTTTTCCAGTTGCATGCATTTCCCTGAAAATGTCATAATTTTGTTCTTCTTTATGGCTGAGAAAAATTCCATTGTGTACATATCCCATAGTTTTGTAATCCATTCATCTGTTGATGGACATCTTGGCTGGTTCCATAGTTTGGCGATTGTGAATTGTGCAGCTATAAACATAGATACATATGCATTAGTCTGGTAGTTTTGTTTCCATTCTTTTGGATAGATACCCAGAAGTGGTATTGCTGGATCCTATGGTAGGTTCATTCCCATTCTTCTGAGGATCCTCCATACTGTTTTCCAAAGTGGTTGCACTAGTTTGTAATCCCACCAACAATGTACGAGAGTTTGTACTTCTCCATATCCTTGCCAGCATTTGTTATTGTTTGTGTTTTTAATGATTGCCATTCTAATTGGAGTTAGGTGAAATCTCAGGGTAGTTTCGATTTGCATCTCTCTGATTGCTAATGATGTTGAACATTTTTTCATACATTTATTGACCATTTGTATTTTTTCTTGTGAAGTGTCTGTTTAGTTCACTTGCCCATTTTTTAAATTAGGTTATTTGGTTTTTTTGTTTGTTTTTTTAGCAGTTAATTTCTTGAGGTCTCTGTATATTCTAGATATTAGTTCTCTTTCAGATGAATAACTGGAAAAAATCTTCTCCCATTCTGTTGACTCTCTCTTGAGGTTCTTGATATTTGGATGTCTTTTTCTTTTTTTTTTTTTTTTTTTGCTGTACTAGGGATTGAATTCAGGGACATTCTACCTCCGAGCTATACCCCCAGCCCTATTTTTTATTCTTTATTTTGAAACCGAGTCTCACTAAGTTGCAGAGGGCCTCACTAGGTAGCTGAGGCTGGCCGTGAACCCGGATCCTCCGGTCTCAGCCTCCCGAATGCTGGGATTACAAGTGTGCGCCACCACGCCCTGCTGGATGTCTTTTTCTTAACTCAATATACCAGCTAGAACCTCCAGGACAAATTTATAAGCACAAAGTTGTTCATAATATTACTTTGTTAATCTTTACTATCTTTTACTATCAATAGATATTATAGATACTCTTTTTCCTCCTGAGTCTAGCCAGAAGTTGTTCCACAAGTCTCTGATGATTTTTAAAAATAATTTTTCTTTCTTTTTTTAAAATTTGGATAGTTTCATTTTGTTGTTTTTACATGCACTGAACTTTTCTTTTACAGTCTCTAATTTGCCATAATATCATCTAGTGTATTTTTCACCTCACTTTTTGTAGTTTTCTTCTCTAGAAGTTTGATTTTGAGTCTTTTTTAATATATCTTCCATGTCTCTATTTTTTCAAGTGTATGGAATGCAATTATATTTTTAATTTTCTTCTCTATCTTTAATAGTTATGTCAGTTCTGGGTTGGTTTTTTTTTTATATTGGTGCATTGTAATCATATATCTTTGTTAGGTACATGGGTTGATTTGAATCGTTTGCTTTTTCTCCTCATTATGAGTCCTGTTTTCTTGCTTTTTAACATTCTTGAAATTTTTTTAATGAATGCTAGATATTGTGAACTTTATCATGTTAGAGGCTGGATGTGTTTATTTTCCTGTGAACATTCGTGTGTGTGTGTGTGTGTGTGTGTGTGTGTGTGAGTGTGAGTGGTGCTGGGGATGGAATCAGGGCCTCTTACATGCTAAGCACATGTCCTACCACTGAGTTACACCTCAAGCCCCTTCCTATGAACATTCTTAAGTTGTGTTCTAGTTAAGTTACTTGGGAAAAGTTTGGTCATTTCAGGTGTTGCCTTTATGAGTCATTAGATGGGTTGAGAGCACTATTCAGTCTCGGGATAATTATTCTCCACTACTGAAGCAAGACCTGGATTATTCTACTCAATGTCCCATGAATTATTTGTTTTTCCTGTATAGTTGGTGGGAAAGAACTGTTTCTGGCTCTTTGTGTGCACAGAGAGCTATTCCTCTAAACTCTATGAAAATACTAAACATTAGTATTTTCCTCCCACATATATGCTGATCATTCCCTGCTAAAACGTGAGAGTGACCCTCTGCAGGAATTAGGATTTCTTCTCTGTGCAGCTCTCTGTTCATTGGTACTTCTCCCTGTCTTGCATATTCTAGCTGCTGTTGTTCCCTCAGTCTCTCTGCTCATCTCCTCAACCCTGGGAGTCTGTGGGGCTTTGCTTGGATTCCCCCAATCTGAGTCAGGACCTGAAACCTTTTCAAGGCGGTGAGGTTGAACGGTCATTGGGTTTACCTTGTCTGTTTTTTTCATATCTATAGATCATGTCTTTCACTGCCTGTCATTAGTGTTCTGAACAAGTATTTTGGTCTATTTTGTCTTTTTCTAGTTGTTTTCAGCCAGAAGGTATGCCCAGTCCTTATTATTCCATTTTGATCCAAAGTGAAGTTTCTTTCCATTTTTCTTCTATTCTCTACAGTGTGACTTGTCTTATGTAGGAAGATTCTTTAGCAATTATCCATGAGTTGTCAAAAGAATCACAGTATTTTCCATTGGTCCAGATTACCTTAAGAATATAACTACCTTTGATTTTAAAAGACAAACACCTCTTGACTCTTTTGGAAGCCTGAGGAATTTTAGAAAGGTATAACACTTGGCAACCAACATCCAGAAATTAACAATCTAATGAAGCTATGGCTATATTAATAATAATAAAAAAAAATCTCTAGCAAGACTAACTACTCTGTCATCCTAGCCTTTGAGAATTTGATGTAGCACCTCTTCCTGTAGCCTGCGGGCTAAGAGCTGGGAAGGGTGGGGCCTGGAAGGGGCGTACAACCTAGGGTATTCATCCCTAAATTGGAAGATTTCAAAAGACTGATTGGTAAATGGAGAGTCATAAATTTGTCTGTGATGTTTATCTTCAGAGATTTAGGGCAGTGCTTGAAAGGCACTAATACAGATATAATCTTAGTTTCAAACAGTGTGAGGTGGCAGCTGGTGAACCTGAGATTAATGTCTTCCTGGGCCCAGAAAGCACCATCAGTGTTCCTGCCTATGGGCACCTGAAGGGCTGGTAGTTCCGGCAGTCCTTTGAGTTGCAGGTGACAACATGGCACAGATGTGGCATTTGGCATTTAGGGAAGACAGCCTTGAGATGAAATCCCAGCAGTGCCATCTTTTTTTTCCAGGAGCCTCAGTTTTTCCAGGCTATATTTTTCTAGAACTGTCAAAATCACTACATCTCACATGATCAGGCAACATCAGTAATGCCTCCCCTTTTGAAATCCCATTCAAATACTTTCTATTAGTAATCCTCCCCCACCCACTTGTATACAATACAGTTGTTTAACTTTCAGTTTTCTTATTTGAAAAAAAAGTTGTCTTTCCAGTCTCAGGTATCTTAGTTCAATTTGTCTGAAATATTTTATTTACAGACCTAGCTATTTCTAATGAGAGCTCCACTCACCTGCACCATTTCAATCTCCCTAATTTCACATTGGGGGGCACCTGTTTCTGATTGGGGAGAGCATTATAGTGACTACCTTGTTGCTTTGGGAATTATTTTCTATGTTTACTGACTGTTCCACTAGAAAACAAAATCCTGTAAAGATAGGACTATGTATTATTTGTCTTGATAGTACCAATAACTTCTGTACTGAATAAAACATAGTAGGGCCTTTTTGAAGGAAGAAATGAGCAATGGAGGACTAATGAAAGAGCAAATGGACATGACTTCTGGAAAGGGCACACAGGAACTAGGTCGGATATTACAAATCAGCCATCTAAGAGCACTGTTGGGAATAATACCTTTGGCCAGAACTCAAAGAACATCCTTTCTGGAGAGTGGAAGTAGAAAGAACAGATGGGGCAAGGAGCCCCTGTCAGATGGACCTCAGCCAGTGCAAATCCTGGCTCTTCCATGGTATTAAGAGATGAATTGTGTCATCCTCAAAACCTATACATTGAATCATCACCCCCAAAGTAACTGTATTTGGAAAGATGATGTTTAAAGAGATAATTAAGAAATTTTAGTTATATGAGGCCATAAGGGTGGGGCCTAATCCAGTAGGACCTGCTGTCCTTATAAGAGGAAAAGACACCAGAGATCTCTGCTCTCCTTCCTTCCCTCCCTCTTCCCACCCCATGTGTACCTGCACACTGAGGAAAGGCCGGGTGAGGGCCA
>PVLC010034545.1:0-16848 GCA_004027655.1 Graphiurus murinus
TTTCATTGCAGCCTTTCCAATGGGTAGAAGTGCCAGAAGTGACCTGCCCCTTTTTGAAGGCTGCCTGAGAGACAGCAAGTCTCCTGGGGACCACTGCCTGGACACACCATCCTTGAGGTCCTGGCCATTATTAGGAACAGACCATAGGCCTCCATGCTCTATGCAGACCCCATTCGTCAAGACAGCACACTCTCCTTCCTCTTTGACCCTGTCTCTCTCAGTCTGACAGACTCCCCAATGGAAGCTTTCTCATGGAGTCAAGTGAGTGGTCAGCCAGACTCTGATAGGTTCTTTCACAACCTCATCCACCCATTCATCAACTGATTCATCCCCCATTCATTCACCCACTCGTGCATGTGTCAGGAGAGCCAGTGAAGTGTAACTTAAGGCTCTACTCTGAAGGTAAGCTCCACGTGCTGTACAAAGGTACAGAAATCTCATGACCCAGGTGACAGTCTCCCTTCTAAGATAACAAGGATGGGCTGGTTTTTCCCCTTAATGAGAAACAATTACCAGCTTTGCAGGCTGACTGCCTGTCTTTGTAAGCAGAGTCCCTGGTTTCCCCATATTTTTTAGATCAGAGGTGTATCATTTACACCTGGGCCATTTATTGAGGAGAGGCAGGCATGCTTGGGACAAGCTCCTATTCTCCTCCTCTTTCAACCAGGACTGTATTGCTGGTGTGTGTGTGTGTGTGTGTGTGTGTGTGTGTGTGTGTGTATGTAAGAGAGAAAGGTAGGGAAGCCCCACCTGTCACCCTTCTTGGGTAAAGAAGACCTCTCTTCCTCTGTCCCTAAGGCACACTGCTGAACATCAGGCCCAGATGCCAACTGCTGGCTACTTTTGCTGCCTGGAGATGCAGGCAGGCACTCTGTGCACTGGTGTCCACATCCATGTATGCAATCAACAAGGAGGGAGTGGATCCCCAAGGCCTGCAAAGCTGATGTGCCTCAGAATGTTGAACACGGAGAATCCCCTGTGCCCTCATCCTGACCTTAGGTACCCCCTAACCCTTGCCAGTAGGGGAGCTGCTTTCTTGTTGCTGTGGCCCCTGCAAGGAACTCACCTAAGGCAGCTCCCTCAATGCATGTTGCTCGTCTTAGGCAGCATCTGTCTGTCCTGCTAGCTGACCTGGCTATAGGACTAATGACAAGGGCAATGAATGACGAGGTGAGATCACAGCACGTCACGGTCTGCGGGGCAAATACAGCTCCTGCACTGCTTTGGAAGGACCTTTTAGTCAGAGGAGCTGCAGAACCTGCCTGAGATGTACTCACAGGAATTGTGATAAGACATTTGGCAATGGATGGGGGGAATGGGGGCTGTCATCAAGGCAGAAATGTCTGGGACCCGATATCATTCAGGAATAGGGGAGCACTTTCTGACACAGGAACACAGAACCCAGACCTTGGTTTCATGTTCTGCGGTGGTCTATAGCCTGCTGGGGCAGCACCTTCAAAGTTGGACAAGGACAGCTCACAGGAACGGAGAGGGAGGTTCAGGAATTTTCCAGCAAAATATTCAGGGATTGGTGAGAAGTTCGGAGGGGACGGGATACAGCTTGAGATATGACTCATGTCCTGCCTCTAAGGACTGTGTTGGTGTTTGTCACTGGAATCTTTGGCAACCTCCCCTTGACTCTCCTCTGTAAATAATGGTTGACAGCAAATACCACTGCACGGAACTGGTAATCAATAGAATTGATATGATTCTCAAGTGGCAGAGTCCACATGGTGACACAAAATTATCAGATCAGAGTAGGCATCATTTCCAAACTGGGCAGCAAGATCAGGATAAGCCAGGTCATTTGGCTAACAGTGATCTGTGGCAATGTTACAGATACTATTCTGGGGTTAAAAATTCACAAACTTAGCCATGGTGGCACATGCCTGTAATCCAAGTAGTTGGGAGGCTGAGACAGGAGGATCACAAGTTCAAAGCCAGCCTCAGCAACTTGGCAAAGTCCCCAGCAACTTAGCAAGACATTGTTTCAAAACAAAAAATAAATAAATAAAAAAATAAAAATAAGGCTGGGGTGTGGCTCAGAATTAAAACACCCCTGGGTTCTATCCTCAGTACCACACACACCTATACACAAAAATCTCCAAACTTATTGGCTTACTCCCTCCTTTAAAAAATGTATTCAGCTTCCACCACCCCCTTGTTTTTATTCAATACAGCCAATTTCTCCTGAGACTACCATATGTCCTTTTTCATTCTAGTATCCCCACACTCACACCAGGGCTGTATTGCGTACTTTGAGAATCTATGGAGATGTTTGGACAGCTGACTGAGCATTTCTTAATTTTTATAATAGGACAAAAATGTGAGCTGGAAAGTAGTATATATAGTAATATAGTGTATAAGACTATAGCAATCAAGATGGTGTTTTAAAGCCACAAGTCAAAGAAATAGAATTGAGAGTTCAGAGGTAATGTGTACATGTGTGGTTATTGATTTGCTACAAGGGTGGCAAAACCATTCAATAGGGAATGGAATTTTAATTTGTTGTGGTCTTCAGTAAGATTTCATTGGGCAGGTAAGTGATGTTAAATGCATCCTTCTGATATTTAGAATCCACTGCTTTGGATGGGGACACTGCTAAGGATGCAGGGGTATAAAATGTCTCCTCCATTACCTGGGGTCAAGCCTCAGATGAGACAATCTCCCAGAAGCATGTTTGAGAAGCCCCAAAGAGCTTAGCAAATGTTATGGTTTGTATATGGAATATCACCCAGAAAGCTCATGTCTTGTGGCAATAGAGTATTTAGAAGTGAAAGAATTGAGTCAAGGCTCTGACCTTATCAGTAGATTAAATCTGTTGATGGATTAAGAATTTGAATGTACTTACTGCATTGTAACTGTAGGCAGATAGGATGTGGTTGGAAGAGGTGAGTCACTAGGGAAGTGGCCTTGAGGACTATATCTATCCCTGGCTCCTTCCTATCTCTCTCTGCTTCCCAGCTGCCATGAGCTTAGCAGTTTTCCTCCACCACACCCTGCCACTATGATGTTTCTGCCTTGGAGCCTGCAGACCATGGACTGAACCTCTGAAATCATGAGCAAAATAAATTTTTCACCCTTTAAGTTGTTCTTGTCAGCTACTTTGGTCACAGCAATGAAAAATCTGAGTAATGCAGAACCCTACTGATAAGAACCCTTTTTTCTGCCGCAGACCGCCCCCTGCCTTACAGTCTTCTGACGTTCCTGCAAATTTTCACATACCTCTCTTGTTTGCTGTCAGACAAAGATGGTTCCCCCACCCCAAGATGCTGCATATTCTGAGTCTTCTCTAGCACCCTCCTTGTGCCATAGGGCCTGGAGGTAGCATAAGTGCCCTCCTTGCTCCTCATCATTGCTTCCAAGTCATTTTCCCTTTTTCTTCCCTAAAAAATATCCAATTCCTTCAAAGTCATGCTATGAGATCATGTGACTAGGATTACCATATTTTGCAAATAAAAATATTGAAGCCCCAGTTAAATTGGAATTTCTCATGGATGATTGCTATTTTATTATAATAGTTCTCATGCATGTTGAAATTTACTTGAATGTTCTATATTTCATCTGGTAACTCTGTGCATGACTACTAGCCCTCTTTACCCAGACCAGATTTCTTGACCCAAAGCATCAGTGGCTCTTTCCTCTCCTTATAGTGTACTTACCTAGCTCAACCTTAACTTTGCAGATACAATGAATTGTTCAAAAAGTTCATGAGAGTTTAAAATGAGACCCATATTTTGTTTTGCACTGTGTTGTAAGTCATCTATCTAGAGTCCTACAAACTGCTACCGAGTCAGTATAACTCAATCATTCTTTCATTTACTCGTTTTTGGTACTGGGGGATTGGACAGAAGGGCATTCTACCTTAAAGCTACAACCCCTGTCCTTTTTATTGTGAAACAGGTTCTCACTAAATTGCTGAGGCTGGCCTCAAACCTGTGATACTCCTGTCTCAGCTTCACAAGTACCAAAATTACAGGTATACACCACCATGCTGGGTTCATTATTTCATTTTAAATCCATATAAATCATAGAGACCTCTCTTCTCCCTGCTTTGGATGCCATCCAGAGAAGAAGGTAATACTTACAACTGGTGGCCCACCTCTTCCAGGAGAAGACCAAGGCTAATGCCATTGTGTTTCATATGCCCAGGTGCCATATTGGCCCAATACTCCTAGGCTGCTCATCATCCAGACTCTCATCTTTAGAAAGCTCAGCACATCCTATCATTAATGTGGCTTTAACTGCCACTTTCCCTTGTGTATGCATGCTCTGGTAACAAAAACCTTTGTCCTTACCCTCTGCTGTGCCCTTCGCCGGTTTCTGTGCCCCAACAGCACTATTTCTCCTGCACCTTTCTCAGGCAGAGGCTGATTCCTCTCCTGTACCCTTCATCCCATGCACACAGAATTGGTGCCTTTCCTGTGCCCAAGCTCCACCCACTTTGAGCACCTGTGGTGGGACCAGAGGATACATGATCCTTCCCCATTGTAGTCATCTTCTCACCTCCCTGTCACCTCCAAGCCCTTGCCTTCCCCACCAGCATGTCTGCCTTGGCCCCTTGGGGCTCCAGAATCCTCACAATGCCTTATCCAATGCCCTTCTCTCTCCATCCCTTACCTTTCTCACCTCCTGAGGCCTTTGTGTGTTTTCAGTCATCCACTACCATAGTCACCCACTTGCCTCCTACTACCAACAACTTATACCAAGGATCCAAATCTGACTACACCTTCTATCTTTCCTACACACTCACTTGATTCCTCAACAATTGCTCAACCCAACTATGGAATCCCCTACCTTCTAACTGTCTCCAGCCCTGGCATTATTATGACTACTCCTTGCTCTGCTCCACTCACATCATATTTACCTGGCTAGACCCTGACACAACTATACCAAGTGTCTTCCCTATAAACACACTACTGCTCATCTCAAGTTGTTCCTTCAAATTGCCTGGCCATCCTACTCCATTTTCCTTACCTGTTAGTTATCCAATGATCTCCTCTCTTCAAAATTACCACCCTCTTCCTCTTCTCAGTGGATCATTCTAGTATATGCTAATGTTGACCATCTCCAAAAAACAGGAGATGCTCCTGACCCCACATCCCACTCACATTCACACCCTACATTTTTCTCCCCTTGAAGAGAACAACTCCTTGGAAGGGCTTTTGCCTTTCTCTGTCTCTTCCTTCTCCCCTCCTGATCTTTCTTTCAGTCACTGTAATAAGGCTTCCACTCATACCTACCACTATATTGGTTCTTGCTAAAATCACCAATGACTTTTCTCTTCTTAAATCCAATATCATTTCTCAGTCCTCTGTTCTTGAACCCTTCAGCAACAGTCGATATATTTGACCATTCCTGTTTTTCTCAAACTGTCTTCATCCACCTTCAGGGATATTCTCCTGTTTTTCCTTCTGCTTCATCTGCCCCATCTTATGCTCCTAAATCTTTAAATCTAGGATTTGACTTCCACTTCCTTCTGTTTCCAGCTACGTTCACAGCTGAGGGCAGTAAGTCTCCAAGGGGAGACCTGGAGCATCAGCATCCCCTGGGAGCTTGATGGGAAAACAAATCCTCAGGCTCCCACCCCAGACTTGATAAATCAGAACCCCTGAGATGGGGCCCAGCATCCTGAGTTTAACAAACCCTTCCAGTGGTTCTGATGCACTGTCAAATTTAAGAACCACTGCCTTAGGCTGTCAGAGTAAATCCTGTGGCTTTAAATACCATCTGTTGTATTTGGAATCACACAACAAGTCCAAGAGGAAAGCTTCCTTGACCACTGTTATGGTTTGGATTTAACATGTTCCCCAAAGTTTGAGTTTGTGTATTGAGTAATGCAGCCAGGTTTGGAGGCAGGATGTGGCTGGAGGTGGGTCCCTGGGTGTGTGGCCTTGGGGACTGTATCTGTCCTTGCCTCCTCTCTCTCTCTCTCTCTCTCTCTCTCTCTCTCTCTCTCTCTCTCTCTCTCTCTCTCTTTCTCTCTCTCTTCTCCCTCCCTCCCTCCCTCCCTCCTTCCCTCCCTTCTTCCCTCTCTGTTTCTCTGAAGCCCTGAAGTCCTGCCACTGCAAATCCTGAAGTTCCTGCCTGGGAACCAACTGAATACAGACTGATTAAGAAATGACCTCTGAAATATCTAAAATAATGAGCTAAATTATTTTTTCTTTCTCTAAGTTGTGCTAGTCAGGTGTTTCAGTCACTGGGGAAGAAAAAGCCCACTAATACAACTGCCCTGCCTAAAGTAACCCCCAAACCCTTTGATACCTCTCACATTATATTGTTCTGCTCTTGTCAGTGAAATTTATCAGCATCGAAAATAGAGTAAATATGCATTTCTTTGTTTATTTCTGATCTGTTCTGTATCAGAGAAAGGGCCTTTACACCTGGATCTCTGTTCCTAAGTGCCACATGATGGGATGCATGAGTTAATTCTATGCAAATAATTTGCATCTCCATTATCTAGGAAGTCCCAGCCCTCCCTTGGCTGAAGGTGGGTGAATCAGAAAGCTGGGCTTTAGCCGGATGTGGTGGCACATGCTTGTAATCCCAGCATTTGGGAGGCTGAGACCGGAGGATCCGGGTCTGCGGCCAGCCTCAGCTACCTAGTGAGGCCCTCCGCAACTTAGTGAGACCCTGTCTCAAAATAAAGAATAAAAAAATAAAAAATAAAGAATTAAAAAAAATAGGACTGAGGGTATAGCTCGGAGGTAGAATGCCCCTGGGTTCCATCCCCAGTACTGAAAAAAAAAAAAAAAAAAAAAAGAAAGCTGGGCTTTATGATCACTATGGCAGGTTTGAGCCTGTTTAACATTCCTCTTATTCACAATGGCTCAACATAGTGAGTATATTCCTGTAAGTCAATCACCTGTGTTCAACTTGTCTCCTGGGCAAGGCAGTGGCACATCATTCTCTGTTAAGTTCCCTTGCCCTCTCTCTAAGCCACTCCTGCTGCTTCTCTATACTATAGCACTGAGGGGCTGGAGGGGGGTCCTGGAAGGCCCTGCTTACCAGGAAGTATGACATGACCAATCTTGGTCCAGCTCTATCTCAGCCCTGCCATCTGAAAAGATGCCCTTAAAAATAACATATGTTTTCCTCTTCTTTATATGGAAATTATACTCTCCCCACCTCAAAGGTTGGCTATAAGTACTAATGGAGAAAATGCATGTAAAGCTCGTAGCACAGAGACTGGTCTGGGTCTTCCAAGAAGGCATTCAATGGATTAGACGTGTAAGACTTTAGAGGGAACACATGAGAGGTACCCTGAAGAGGCTGGTGGAGCCATCAGACTGCAATGAAGATAGGACCATGAGTGAAGGAGGAAGGTAAAGAATGAAGGAAAGTTAGGAGGAAGCATCTTAGACCTTGGCATGATTCTTGGAGAGTTTGACAAAGCTGCCAGTGAGTCTTCAAGCTGGAGTCAACCATCTGAGGAGTCTCCCGCCTGCCAGGGAGCAACTGGTCTAGGTATCCTGGTATCACTCAGCCATTAGTGCCACACAAACATGATGGTCTACTTCAGAGCACAGCAGCTAGAGTCCTCTGTCAGGGATACTTCTTATAGTTGGAAATACAAGAGATGTGTTTTCATGGCCGCCACCTGGGCTATATAATATGATCTTAACAAATGGTGCCTACTATTATTCTTTCCAAATGCTAAAATATATCCCACAAGAAAGGGGGACTATATCTAGTGAAGATGCTACCAACTAGGTATTTGGCTTTTTGAATCTCCATTTCCTCGTCTCTATGATTTGGGGAGCAACGCCTCTATATTTCACAAATTCCAGACAACTGCAAGAGGCCAAAGGATAGTAAACAATATGTTGCATGTAAATAATCCACATGAGTACGGAAAACAAAACCAGTGCTGCTCGTACCAGTAGAAGAACAACCCTTGGCTCCCAGCCTTAGCAGCTCTCTCCAGAGGTTTCCAACTGGGCAGAGTATGGAAGTGTGCCAAGGAGTCTGGAACACCCAGTAAGGCTTGTTGGTTAAAAAGAGCAAGTCACAACTTCCTCAGGAAGGTAAATTCAGCTCAGTGCATATTTGAGACAGGTTGGTGGAGTTCAGACTGAAAAAGGCCAGTATGTGGCCTGAGTGGGACAGTTTTTTATACTCCAGCTAAATAGAGAGAAGAGTGATACTCTACACTTAAGGAAATAGTGTGAGAGGGAGACTACAAAGTATAAAGGGGTTCTTCTAACCAATAGGCAGTTTCCTATAAGGTGAAAAGGATTAAAGAGCTGAGTCTAAGTGTCATGGGATAACATGGTCCCACTTGTGGGTCCTTGGCCTCTGTGATAAAAAGAATTTTAACACGTGCCAGTCAGGAACAAAAGGCAGGTATTTATTCAGGAAAATAAGGGACTCGGGAAAACAGGTGAGCAGACATCTTCCGGGCCTCACAAGCAAGAGAGAGAGAGAGAGAGAGAGAGAGAGAGAGAGAGAGAGAGAGAGAGAGAGAGAGAGCATCTTTGCAGCCTTTTTTGTCCTTATATAGACTTTCAAGAGGGGGTTGGCACAGAAGATGTTTGGACCTCCTCTTCACAGATATAGGTGGTCGATAGGTGGGTGTTCCAAGAAGGGTTGGCACAGAAAAAGTTGGATCCTCCTCCTTTCTCAGGTTTCAAAAATGGGTGGTCTCTGAAGTCTGGCCTTTGTCCTCAGGAATCTCAGGTGGAGGCAGGGGTCCAGGGGATTGAAGGCATGGCCCACTGAGTCTTCTGCCTAAGATTTGGGCACACCCTATAGGGTGGAGTTAGCTTAGAACTCTCCAGATTTTAAAACTATATTTTTCCTTTCCTTCCCAATGTCTCCTTCCTGCCTAAATTTTATTATTCTACTATACCTCATCATAAGCACCAGAGAGACGCAGGACACGACATGTAGGAGGAAGACACCAAATATGCGGAGCACAGAGTTTGCTCCAGGAAACTGACACCAGGATTGATTGAGAAGCACAGAGTCATAAGGGATTGTTCCTTGGCAACCATTAATTTGCTTTCTAATTATATTAGAAAAATCAGATCCCTAAGTACTAATCCTTAGGAGAAAGACTGGAAGAGGCAGGGGAAGAGCCCACACCTGGGCAGGAGCAAGAATCCTTGGGGATCTGCAGCTAGAAGGTGGCCCTGGAAATATTAGAGCCCTGGCCCCTGAATGTTCAGAAAGTCCCTGCCACTGCAAGTCACTTGGCAGACCCCTAACCAGGGAGAGAGCAACACTTAGGGAGCTGGGACAGCAGCAAAGGTAGAGGACCTGGGAGGAAACAAAGAGAGGGACAGGGAATGAGAGGCCAGTGCTACCCTGCCTACCCCAGGGGTGGACCCCAGGTGACTCAGGGCCCCAGAAGGCCAAGGGAGGAAAAGCTTTCTAGCCTGGTGCACAAACCTGCTCACAGGAGGGGTCATGCTGACAGCCTGGGGTGGGGGCTGCTGCTTTCACTCCTTACCATGAAGGGGGACTCAGGTTTGAATGCCCTTCTTCCAGGAGATGGCCAGCTGACAAGCTGGCTCAGGGTGGTCCTGGGGTGGGGCCATCCCCTGTGGCAGCAGCTTGGCATGCAGAGAGGAAGCAGCCAGAACCCTGCACTCCAGGAGCCTTCAGTCTCTAGAGAAGAGGCCAGGGAAGGCTTGCCACCAACCTGAAGGTCTAAAGGACCTCAAAACTCAAAACTTCTTTAGGACAAGGATGTTCACTAAGGAGAAACTGCTAGGAATCAAATACCCATAAAGCAAGATAGAAATGATAGGAGCAAAGAAAAGAGAAGGTCCGGATAAAAGTGAGGGAGAAGACATCTGTTCACAGTTCTCAAAATCAACAGAAGAGGGTGCTCCTTATTTGTGAAACTAGAAAATCTATGCAAACTGTACCTCTCTTCTACAAGATCAAGAAAACTAATTTCAAGGGAAAATGAGTTAACAGAAGAGGATCAATGGTAAAATCTCAGCTGGGTGTGGTGGTACATACCCATTATCTTAGTACTTGGGAGGCTGAGACAGGAGGGTTGCAGGTTCAAGGCCAGTCTCAGTAGCTAAGCAAGACCCTCAGTAACCTGGCAAGAACCTGCTTCAAAATAAAAATAAAATTAAGAAGACATAGGGTGTAGGTGAGTGGTAGAATGCCCCTAGGTTCAATCCCCAGTACCACACAAAAAAGTATAACTCATACAAAGTTACTAAAAGGAAAAAGAGAATAAGGGCAGAATAGCATCTCTCTAGACAATGGCAGCATTTCAGAAACATATACATAAAACCAATAAAGCTCAATGCTTTCATTCTAAAGCTAGGAAAATTATTCAAGACATGAAAGAACAACCTAAGTCAGAGCTATGAAACCACAGAAATGAGGCAATCGACTCAGGAAATAATTATAGATAAGAGTTAAAGATTCCAGTATATATTTTTTCCAGTGCCACGTGCTTACAGTCAATTGATTTTTGACAAAGGAGCCAAAAACATACACTGGAAAAAAGATAGCCTCTTTAACAAATGGTGTTGGCAAAACTGGTTAACTATATGCAGGAAAATGGAAATAAACCCCACTTTCTCACCCTGCACAAGAGTCATCTCAAGGTGGATCAAATCTAGAATGCAGGCCAGAGACCTTGCAGCTACTTGAAGAGGGCATAGGACCAACACTTCAACGCATAGGCACAGGTAAAAACTTTCTCAACAAGACCCCCAAAGCACAAGCAACTCAAAGGAAGATCAATACATGGGATTTCATTAAACTGAAGAGCTTCTGCAGAGCAAAGGAAACTATCAAGAACCTCAACAGAGAGCCCACAGCATGGGAGAAAATTTTTGCCAGCTACTCTTCTGATAGAGGACTAATATCTAGGATATATAGAGAACTCAAGAAACTCACAGCTAAGAAAACAAATAGCCCAATCAAAAAATGGGCAGGTGATCTAAATAGACACTCACAAAAGAAGAAATACAAATGGCCAATAAGTGTATGAGGAAATGTTCCACATCTTTGGCAATCAGGGAGATGCAAATCAAAACTACCCTGATATTTCACCTAACTCCAATCAGAATGGCAATCATCAAAAACACAAACAACAAATGCTGGCAAGGGTGTGGAGAAGTGGGAACCCTAATACATTATTGATGGGATTGCAAATTAGTGCAACCACTTTGGAAAACAGTACGGAGGATCCTCAGATGAATGGGAATGAACCTACCATATAATCCAGCAATACCATGTCTGGGTATCTACCCAAAAGAATGGAAACCAAACTACCAGACCAATGCATGTGTATCTATGCTTATAGCTGCACAATTCACAATTGCCAAACTATAACCAGCCAAGATGTTCATCAACAGGTGAATGGATTACAAAACTATGGGATATGTACAAAATTCAATGGAATTTTACTCAGCCATAAAGAAGAACAAAATCATGTCATCTGCAGGGAAATGGATGGAACTGGAAAACATTATGTTAAGTGAGATTAGTCAGTCACAAAAAGTAAAAAATTGTATGCTTTCCCTAATATGTGGATGCTAGAGAGAAAATGGGGTGTAAGGAGGACTCCAGATGAAGAATGAGAAACCTTAGATGAGCAAAGAAGATGACTTAACTGAAGGTGATGCGGGAGGGGAGGAACACCCTAATGTGCATGATGTACTTTCACAAACATATCAAAGTCAATCACTAAACTGAACCTGAGAAGGAGAGAGGACGAAAAAGTGGGGCAGGAATTGGGGAAGGGTTAAATGGGAAATGTGTGCATGTATGCCTTTACCAGCTTGTACCTAACAAAGATGTATGATTACAATGCAGTAATTTAAAAAATAAAAATAAATGAAATTTTAAAAAAAGAAAACAACCCAATCAAAAAATGGGCAAAGGATGTAAAAAGACACTTCACAAAAGAATTGCTGGGTCATATGGTAAGTTCATTTCCATTCATCCGAGGATCCTCCATACTGTTTTCCAAAGTGGTTGCACTAATCTGCAATCCCACACCCTCGCCAGCATTTGTTGTTGTTTGTGTTCTTGAACCATGAAGACATCATGCTCAGTGAAACAAGCCAGTCACAAAAGACAAACACCATCTGATTCCACTTATATGAGGTCTGTCAAGTAATCAAACTCATGGCGACAAACAATAGAGTGGTGGTTTCCAGAAGTTGGGGGATGGGCAATGAGGAAGTGTAGAATTTCTGTTCAGAAAGATGAGCAAGTTCTGAAGATGGGTGGTGGTGATGGCTGCAGGACAATGGGAATATTCTTAATGTCCCTGAACTGTGTACTTAAAAATGGTGAAGATGGTACATTTTATGGTACGTGTAGCTAGCTAAGCATTTTAGTTTCAGCACACTTGCACTTCACATGACAATAAGGACAAGTGATTTCAATCACAACATTTTGAGAAACTGAAAAGCTGACAACCAGTTAGAATTACCCGGTACAAATGTTTCTGATCAGCAGCTCAGGTGGGAGGTAAGACTCTCTCAGTCTCCACCGCTAGATCAACCAGGTTGGCTGGGACCCCACTGCCACACCACCAGCCTTCTGCACCATGCCAAGAAAGTCCAGAAAGTGGGAAGAGCTTCAAGACATGACTTTGTCGACTGCTGTTAGAATGTGTGTGTGTGTGTGTGTGTGTGTGTGTGTGTGTGTGTGTGTGTGTTACTGGGGATTGAACCCAGGGGTGCTCTACCTCTGAGCTACTCCTCTAGCCTTATTTTATTTTTAAATTGTCTCGCTAAGTTGACGAGGTTGGCCTCAAATCTGCAATCCTCTTGTTTCAGCCTCACAAGTGCTGGGATTACAGGCGTATACCATCATGCCTGGCAAATAAAACTGTTCCATCACCAACCTGCTAGCAATTACATAAGCAAATAGATTTCGTGGGAATTACCAAAAGGAAAATATTTTCTTCTAGTGTACCCAGAATGCTTAGCTGAGCAAGCTGACCAGTTCTGGACCAGAGTGATAATAATCCCCACCCCTAACACTGTGCTGTGTGCTGAGTAGAAATATCTATACATTTGGAGAGCAAAAACATATTTGTCTTTTGGATTGACTCATTCTAGACTGAAAAAATTGGAGTTAAAATAAGTAGGAGCATTGCTATTTCTTTCCCAGTCTATGGTGAAGCAGGAATGTAAATTGAGTTATTCCAGTCAGCCGCGAAGATGAGTTTTGGTGTTTATCTAACTGAAAGCCTATTTAATTTGAACACAGAAATGCATTCATTCATTCAACAAGCACTTTAGGAGCACCTATGCTGTGCCAATAACTGAATGGGAGTTGGGATTATGAAACACTCAAAGCCAAGGTGCCCCACAAACAATGGCCCTAGCGGATGAGATACTGAAGTGAGCAATGGCAAACCAGTGGAATGTGTGCTAAGATCCAAAACTGGAGAAGCCAGGAAACTACATGAGGCAGTGCCTCCCCTTCCTCAGTGGGTAGGGAAGGATTCCAGTGGGAGCTAAGTAAGAAAGGCAAGAGCAGGAGTTACCCTGGCCAAGGAAGAGTAATGGGCAGGGCAAGTGCCTGCAGGCTAAAGGGAGCTTAGTGAGTGGAAAGCAAAGGGTAGCCAGCTTTTCCTGAAAGGGGCCAGAAGATGACTGTTTTCAGCTTTGCAGTCCCGACTCCGATATTATGGTTCAGAAGCGGCCACATACAACATGCAATTGGATGAATGTGGCTGTATGCCAACAAGACTTTATATATGGACACTGGCATTTGAATTTCAGATCATCTTCATGTGTCATGAGATATTATTCTTCCTCTGTTTTCTTTCAGCCATTTAAAAATGTAAAAACAATTCTCAAATCACAGGTTTTAAAGAAACAGACAGTGGGTTGGATTTGACTGATCCCTGGTCTAAGATGCTGAAGGTCATTCAGGAAGCCTAGGATATCATGGTGAGGGAAGTATTGACATGAGGCTAGAGTAATAAAGTGACTTGGTTTGTTCTTCATTCGATTTTGTGTGTGTGTGTGTGTGTGGTAGTGGGGATTGAACCCAGGGGCATTCTACCTCTAAGCTATATCCCCGGCCCTTTTTATTTTGATTTTGAAACAGGGTGTCACTCACTTCTTGACGGCCTTGCTAAGTTGCTGAGGCTGGTCTTGCATATACAGCCTCCCAAGTAGCCTCCCAAGTAGTGGCAATACAGGCATGTGCCACCATGCCCTACTTCACTAGATTTTGTTTAAAAAAATTACTGTATTTCATTTAACTTTCAGACAGGTATATATTTGCATGACTCAAACATTAAAAAGCATAAACCATATGCACTGAAATTTCTCCTGTAGGAGCAAAGGGAAATGCCTTCCTGGCCTCTGGAGTTTCAGTAATTGAGTGTGCTGACACAAAATGACAATAGATCAACAGGAGAAAAGACGTTTAAGTCATGGGAAAGATCAATAACCCAATGAGATTTAGAAGCCTACACATCCTTCATTGAGCACAGGGAAGTAGGAGTCATAGGCAATTTCAGTAAATGATTTTTAGGGGAGACCAATGAGCCAAAAATATAGATAATGGCCTGGGACAAAGTTGGCCTGGACTCTGGGTATGGTGTTTGACTGCCAATTTCTTCTGTAAATTAATCCTCCCTATTGAATGAGATTATATGGAGGGGTTTCCAGACATTTGCAGTCCTTCTTGAGGAAGCCCCTTAGTCAGATATGAGAACATTAGAAAAAGTTCCTCTCTGTACTTCGGGAGAGATAGAGACAGGGACAGTGGAGCAGGGGGTCAGAGAAACCTTAAGACTCAGTTTTCAGTACTTTAGTTCAAAGTACTCAGCATGCCATGTGTCATACATTGGGGTATTGTTTTCTGAACCCCAACACTCCCATCCCATCCCATCCCCCATCTGCCCAGTTACCAGCCCATCCCCCAATAGGTAACTGCTGCTGTTAGTTTCCCATGTAGCCTTCCAGATTTTATGAAAATACATTCTTTTGTTCATTTTCTAAAAAGCAAATGGCAATTGTGAATTGAGCTGCTATAAATGCTATATTGCACAAATTACTACAATAAAAAATTTAAAAAAAAAACAACAAAGTTTTCTGAGGATATCTGGGCTTGTATTAATTATCTAACAAATGCCCCTATGTATATGTAAAAATATACCCTGTTTTTACACATATAAATTCTGTTTCTTAACTCAAAATATATAATATTCATATGTAGTTATAATTATAAAAAAAAAAAAAGCAAATGGCAGTACACAATGGACATGATTCTGCCCCTGTTTCTTTCCTACATCAATGCAGTTTGGAATTCTCTCCAAACTAGTGTAGATGTTCCCAATCTTTTTTTACATGGCATGGTAATCCATTATACAAATATACCATAATTATTTAACTAATAGTCCATTAATGAACATTCAGAATTTTTCCAATTTTATGCTATTATAAACTCTGCTACAATGAAAATCTTATGGATAATTTTTTTATGCATGAGAAGGTTTATCTGTAAAATAAATATTCCTGCTAGTGCAATGGTTTGATTAAAAATTCTGTGCATTTGAATTTAATGAACATTGCCAAACTGCTCTTAATAAGAGTTATGTCAATCTCTACTCCAACAAAAATCTCTACTCCAACAAAAAATAGGGGTGTCACCTGGTGTTTACAATTTTTCCCATTGGATCAATACAAAAGAATATCTCAGCATTGTCTTGATTTGTTTTCCTGGAGATGTGCATATTTTCATATGTTCAAGAGCCTCTTTTCTTTTCTTTTGGTACAAGGTTGAACCTAGGGGCATTCTACCTCTGAGCTACGCCACCAGCCTTTTTACTTTTATTATTATTATTTTTACATTGAAAAAGGATATCACAGAGGACTTCTGGGAAGATGGCGACGGAGTGAGATGCATCTCAAGAGGCGCTGTGAGCTCGATTCAAATCAGTCGTGGAACCAGCTTTTTGAAAGAAGAAAAAAGCAACAAAAGGGTGAAAAACGCTGCGAAAACTGGAATACAGCTGAGCAAAACCCGGAAGGCCGACCAGGGAGAGCAAAGAAGCCAATCTCCGCGGCCGCGGCGCCACGTCGCCAAGCGGAAGCCGCCATTGAGCTGGCCCCCGGCGTGGGGTCTACAAAGAAAGAAATATACAACAACCCTCTGCACCCCACTGGCCAGAGGTGGAGTGAGCGACTCCTGAACTCCTCATCCTAGCCAGGCGGCATTTCGAGGCACCTTCGACAGAGACCAGAACGTGTGGTACGACCAGCTTAAGCCCACGCAGGACCATCCCAGCTCACCTCTCCCCACAGAGCCGGAGCAGAGATAACTGCACTCCAGAGCTTGAATCAAAACTGCCGCAGGAACAGCTTCTCGACGGAAGGAAGGAGAAACAAATCAGCTTAAAAGTGAGTAAAGAAACGGGCAGTTGGTCGGAATCTAAGGAGCAGACCAGGGAGAACGGGGGAGCCGGCACGTGCGTAGCAGTAGCAGCTGCCATCTTGTCTGCCGCCCACAGCAGCAGAAATCTGCCCAAAAGATCTGCAGAGGCCAAACCAGTTCTGTCCTTACAAACTTGCAGGGATTTTTATTTTGCTTCTTGCTGACGTTTCTTGTTTTCTGGGGTTTTTTGCTTTGTTTTGTTCCGTTCTTACTCTGTTTTCACTTTGCATTGCTTCAATTTATGTATGTTTGTTCGGAGAATTGGTTGCTTTTTAGCTTTTGCTAGATCCTAGAAGTCAACACCTGAAACCCACCAAAGACACCAATAGAGCAGGCAGAAGAAATACCAGAGTAATTGCAACTCAGTACAAGATACCATTCACAGAGAGAAAATAAAAATAAGAAACCTACAAATTCAGAGAAAGCGTGCAAGAGCAGCAAAGTTATAAATTTAAGAAC
>PVLC010034546.1:0-16850 GCA_004027655.1 Graphiurus murinus
CTAATGACTGAAATTGTTTTCAACTTTAAATTTTTTCTTATGCCTGTGGTGCCTGTTAGTGCTTGTTGGTGTTAGAATCTGGTATTGAATTATGTCTCATACACCCAGCTATTTTAAATTTCATGTATCAATATTTTATGGTGTTCCACAAATAGTCCAATTCAAGACATATATAATGTCAACTCCACAGTTTCTTCTGTCCATCTCCATCTGCCCACAGCTTAAGATGCATCCTAGCTGTAAAATGAAGACACTGACTTACTAGATTTTCTTTTTTAAAGGAGAAAAAAAAAAAAAAAGAAATAGTTGCCAGGCCCAAGTGTCTTTCTAAGCCCAACTCCTCTACTTGTAAGATGGAACCTGTCCCTTCTCTCCTACTCAAGGATGCCACATTTCTCCACCGAATACTTTCTTTTCAGTTCTTTATAGAAAGATTCATCAGAAGCTGCTGAGGGTCACTTCTTCACCTCTCTCCCTTCCTTTCTCTCTAGAAGTCAGTGTCACCAGGCTCTGGGTCCCATCATTCCCCTGGAAGAGCTCTTGCAAGGATTTCCATGACCTCCGTGTTGCAAAATACAACAGCCAGTCCTCCTCTCGCCTCCTTAAACTCTCAGCTCATTTTATTCCCTCTTTGCTTGGCTCCCAGGAATCACTCTCTTGTGTTTCTCTTCCTGCCTCACCTGGCACTCATTCTGGGTTCTTCCTTAGCTTCTCTTGTGCCTTGGAGCTTGGTGCTCATCTTTTGAATCTATTTTCACTCCCTGGATGATGCTGATGATGATTTTACTCTACTCTGTACCTTGAATGCCATCTGTACTCTGATAATTGTCAAATCAATAGCCCCAATCCAGATCTCTCCCTGAAATCCAGACTTCTATCTACAGCTGCCTTCTGGGTATCTCTTGGATGTTTAAATGACATTTTAGATTTAACAAGTCCAAAACCAAACTCCTGGTTTCCTTATTCTAACCCCCTCCCCACATACACATGTTTGCCCATTTTGGAAATGGTGAATCCGTTCTTCCAGGCATCAAACTTGGAATCACACTAGGCTTTTCTGTCTCTCACCTCTGTCCCCTAAACAAATCCCATGATTGCACCAGGCCACCTTTTACCAGATTCACCACATCCACTCTGGTTGGGGTCACCCTTACCTCCACGCATTCCCGCGATGGCCTCCTATCTGAGCTCCTCTGTACCCCATTCCCCACCCCAAATCCATAGTGACCTTGCAAAAATATGCTCATAACATCCCTCCTTTGCCCAATAAGGACTCCATCGAATTCTCTGTTCTTACCAAAAGAAATTCATCTTACCAAAGAGTCCTTCCCTAACCCCCCTAGTTATATATATTAACCTCCACCAACCCCCTGCGCTCCTTATGTCTTTACCAAACTTGGTTTTTCTTCATGTATGTTTATTTGCCACATACATATGTATATGTGTGTTGTCTCTCTATAAGCATGATCACATTGCCTTTTTTTTTTTTTTTTTCCAGTACTGGGGATTGAACTCAGGGGCATTCTACCTCCGAGCTATACCCCCAGCCCTATTTTTTATTCTTTATTTTGAAACCGAGTCTCAGTAAGTTGTGGAGTACCTCACTAGTTAGCTGAGGCTGGCCACGAACCCGGATCCTCCGGTCTCAGTCTCCCGAATGCTGGGATTACAAGCGTGCGCCACCATGCCTGGCTCACATTGCCTTTTACATTTACTAGATTTTCCCCAGCACCTAGAACAGTGTCTAATTGAAAGTACATCAATAAATACTTGTTGAATGAATGAATAACCTAATAGAAGAAGGTCCAGGGTTGGAATATAGCTCAGTGGGAAAGTGCTTGCCTTGTATGTACAACACCCTGGGCTCAATCCCCAGTACCAAAAAGAAAAGACAAAAAAAGAAAAAGTTCTTTGGCTGAGCACAGTAGAATAGACCTGTAATGCAAGTACTTGGGAGGCTGAGGCAATAGGATCACAGGTTTGTGGCCAGACTGAGGTAGAACACCCCTGGATTCAATCCTCGGTACCAAAAAGGAAAAAAAAATGAAAGAAAAAAAAATAAAAGGTGGTCCAGATTGGAAGTATGAACACAAAGTCAGGCACATGCCTGTAATCCCAGTACTTAAGAGGCTGAGATATGAGGATTGCAGTTCGAGGCTAGCCTCAGCAATCTGGCAAGATCCTCAGCAACTTAGAGAGACCCTGTTTGAAAATAGAAAATAGAGATAGTTGAGGGGTATAGACACAAGAAGAAACTCCAGGGTTCAATCCCCAGTGGAGAAGGAGGAGGAGGAGGAGGAGGAGGAACCCAGAGTATGGCACGGTTATCTGACTGGAGAGGAGATGGTCAGAACAGCTTTTTTGGACAGGAGGACATGACCTTGGGTTACTTAGACAGTTTGAGAACTACTGTTCAGCAACAAAATCAGAATTGCATCTGATGAAGCTTAAACCTAATTCCAGGTCAAACACCACTATTCACCAGCATTCCTTTCTCTGGTAAAGGTGTCCAGTGCATCTGACATCCAAACTCCTTTCCCATAAAGAGATCCTGCCACGGGGTCTCCTTCTCAGTAAGTAGAAACGGAAGCTTGTGACTGTCAGTGCAGGGCACTTCAGTGTCCATGACTCAGCCCACATAGAAGATGGGCAATGAAGAAAATTTGCTCAGAGACTTTAAAGAGCATATTTGGCCAAACCAGACCTAGAGAAGGTTCAAAGTTTCTGAAGATGGTATGTTCTGTTGGAATGATCACAACCGTGCTTTGAGAAAGGAATCGTGCTCCTTCACAGAGGGGACTCTGCTTGGTTTTCAAGAGAGCAGGATTGTTTCAGCAGCTGCCACTAGAGGTCTATTCTCAGCTAGAAATAAGAGGCCTCCCCCACCTCCTAGCCTTTTCTGGGCTCCTTGGGAACCTACTGCCCTAATATATGCTCCCAGAGCACATTGCAGCTGCCAGTCTACTGTGCCAGTCTTCTCCTCTACTGTGGCCTTGTTTCCCCCCTCCCAGAAACTCATGCTGCGCCTCATCCCTCTGGAAGGACAACCCTTTAGAAACACTGGCTGTCACGAGCCTTGGTTTGAAGGTGGAGAGGAAATGCTTTCTGGCCACTAAACAAACATTTTTGCAATCAGTAATAGATTTGCAATTACCCAAAGCAGGTCGTCCTTCTTTCTTGCCATAAATATTTCAAAATATTTATGATATACCTAGGAATCAAGTTGTTCTTATGCAAGAGTCAAGACTCAAGAGCTCAGTCTGAAAGGAGGCTTCAAGAACCCTGTGAGTAATGAATTGATAATTCCAAATAATATATATGCTTGGTTCATGTCTCAGGGGTATTCTGACTGGTTCGGAAACTTGTCTGTAGATATAGATGAGTTGAAGTATCAGCCCAGTGTGTTTTAGAGATCAGTTGTGTATTAAATGCAGATCCATTATACCATTTTTATTTATTTATTTATTTATTTTTTGCGGTACTGGGGATTGAACTCAGGGGCATTCTACCTCCAAGCTATACCCCCAGCCCTATTTTTTATTCTTTATTTTGAAACCGGGTCTCACTAAGTTGCGGAGTGCCTCACTAGGTAGCTGAGGCTGGCCGCGAACCCGGATCCTCCGGTCTCAGCCTCCGAATGCTGGGATTACAAGCGTGCGCCACCACGCCCGGCTCATTATACCATTTTTATTGCGCTTAAATTTACATAACACAAAATTCACAATGTTGGGGGGGTACTTGGATTCATGGGTAGTCTACCTTCAAGTCATGCCCCCAGCCCTTTTTATCTTTTTATTTTGAAGCAGGATCTCAATAAGTAGCTGAGGCTAACATCAATCCTGCAATTCTTCTGTCTTAGCCTCCCAAGTACTGGGATTACAGGAATGGACCACCATACCCAGCTAAAATTCACAATTTTAACCTTTTTTTTGGGGGGGGTACTGGGGATTGAACTCAGTAGCATTCTACCTCCAAGCTATACCCCCAGCCCTATTTTTTATTCTTTATTTTGAAACAGGGTCTCACTAAGTTGTGGAGTGCCTCACTAGGTAGCTGAGGCTAGCCGTGAACCTGGATCCTCTGGTCTCAGCCTCCCAAATGCTGGGATTACAAGCGTGCGCCACCATACCTGGCTCCATTTTAAAGTATACAATTTAGTGGTTTCCAGTACATTAATGATGTAGCTTTCGTGACTCACTAATTTCTTTTTTTTTTTTTTTTCAGTACTGGGGATTGAACTCAGGGGCATTCTACTTCCAAGCTATACCCCCAGCCCTATTTGTTATTCTTTATTTTGAAACATGGTCTCACTAAGTTGCAGAGTGCCTCACTAAGTAGCTGAGGCTGGCCACGAACTCAGATCCTCTGGTCTCAGCCTCCTAAATGCTGGGATTACAAGCATGCGCCACCATGCCTGGCTTACTCACTAATTTCAGAGCAGAACAGGAAAACAAATTTTTTTTTACTCCCCCAGAAAACCTGTTCTCATTGAACAATTACTTCTCACCCCCTCCCTCCAGCCCCTGGCAGTCACTAATCTACTTTTTGTCTATGAATTAGCCTTTTGTGGACATTTCATATAAATTACATTAATATGTAGATTTTTGTGTCTGGCTTCTTTCACTTAGCATGTTTTCAAGGTTTACCCATATTGTGATATGTATCAGAACTCACTCATTTTTATGGCTGAGTACAATTCCATCATTATGGGTGTATCACTTTTCTGTTGATGCATTCATCAGTTAATGGACATTTGAGCTACATCCATTTTTTTTTGGTCTATTGAATAAGTCACTATAACCATTTCTGTACATGTATTTACTTAAACATTTCCTTTCAGGTCTCTTAGGTGTATACCTGGGAGTGGAACTGCATTCAACACTAAATGCATATTCTCTTCATCAGAGTACAAAGAGAAACAAGACATGGCTCCTCTCTGTCCCCAAGTAAACTCCTTCTTTGCTCTCTGCATGCTTTTCATTTGCTCAGCAAACATATGCCAAGCACTGGGAATATACCCATGAGCAGGACCATCAAAGGTCCCAGCTCTCATGGAATCCCCAGTCAAATGAGCAGATGGGAAAGAAGCAAATAAACAGATGAGGAAGTAAAATTATTTCAAGTGAGGTGCAGAAGGACTGCTTCAAACTGGATGAGCAAGGATACCCTTTCTGCAGAAGTGACATTTAAGTTGAGACCTGAATAACAAGAAGGAGCCCAGTTATATGAAGAACCATGGATAAAGCCATGAGGATACGTGGGAAGAGCATTCTGGGCAGAGGGAATGGCAGCTGCAGAGACTTTTAAAGGTGGATGAATTTGTCATGCTCAAAGACCCCAACTCTGCTCTCTGCCTCCTTCCTAGGTGGTCCAAGGCTTAGGCCTGTGCCTCTGCCCACCAGTAGATCTGGCTCCATCTGCTGTGCCCCATCTCTTCTGCATCTCCTTCATTCCCCTCTATTGTCTCATCTGTCGAGTAGATAGCTATAAATCTGACATCTCAAAATATCTTATCTATCCCTTATCCAACAAAACCAGTATCACTTTATGGCTCTTTCTGGATGTCATACCATCTTTCTCCTTCTCTTTACATTTAAGCATGTCAAAAGAGAAGCCTACAATTAAATCACCACTCTCCTACTCACCATTATTCTTCAGCTTTCAGCAACATGGCTTTTGCCCCTCTAATCCCATGAACATTGTTCTCCCCAAAGTCTCCTTCTGTTTGTAAAATCTAGTGGGTACTTTTGCATCCTTATCTTATCCTCTTGCCTATGGTAGATACTTCTGAATACTCCTTGCCTTAAATCTCTGTGCTCTGTAAGTCTCAAACCTTGCTCTCCCTCCCCCCCTCCAATACTGGGAATTGCACCCACAGCCTCAGCCACACTAGACAAATGCTCTACCACTGAGCTACATCCCAGCCTACCCAAGGCATATAATATCCCTCTTTCCCTCTCATAATCCTTTCTCAAGGTGAGAGCAAACAAACATCCATGGTTTTAAATGCAGTTTATCCTCATTACTCAAGAATTTTCATACTTGCTAAAATTTATTTGTAATCTCCAAATCAATACCCATGGGAGCTCTCATGGTCATCATAGATGGAGCAATAAAAAGTTTGAGTCATTTGATGTCCACACTCCTAGCTGAGGCCAAGCAAGGCAACATCCTGCCATCTTGTGTTAGCTCCTATATTATAAACAAGTATCCTTTTAATTTTCATGATCCATGTAGCCCCCCCTTTTTTCATTTTTATCCATTTTCCTTAGTCCATTATTTTGTCCATTTTTTGTCCCCAAATGTAATGCTCGAAGTCCTGTCTAGTTTTCCCAAGTACAGGAAGGCTCTGCCTCATAGGGAAAACATTAGAAAAGTTTCATTCAGTTATAAGTTATAGTGCTGTAGACCATGAGTTCAATGTTAATGATTCAGCAATATGCATTAAATAAGATGACTTTAAACAGAAATACACATAAAACAAGGCTAGAGCTCATTTATACATTAGATGCAGATCCATTATATATATATATTTTTTTAGGTAAAATTTAAGTCTCTGTTGCCACTAGAGACAGAATTATGAGACTATAGCCTCATTGATGGATTAATCCACTTGGTAGATTAATCATTTCAATGAATTTACTGGGAGGTTGTGAAAACTATAGGCAGGTGAGGGATGGCTGGAGGAAGTAGACTGCTGGGGCATGGCCGTGGAGATTATATGTGTCCAAGATCCCTTCCCCTCTGACCTTCTCTTTCTGCTTCCCAGTTGCCACGAGCTGAGCAGCTTCCCTCCCCCATGCCTTACTACTGTTCTGTTTCTGCCTTAGAGTTCGATGACTATGGACTGAACCTCAGACACCAGGAGCCAAATAGTCCTCTAAGTTGTTCTTGTCAGGTATGTTGGTCACAGCAGCAAAAAAGTTGACTAACATGGATGTTGTTCTTTCTGTCTGTAATATTGTTCTCCCTCTGACTTGTCCTTCCATTCTCAGTCTATCTTCTTCAAGCTTAAGTTGATCAGCAGTTATCTTTACTGTTCTTCAAGAGCTGATTTTCTTATAGGGTGAGCACATGTCTGTTTACTTCTAATATCCTCAGGGCTGAGTACTTCCTACAAGATGTATCCATTGGACAAAAACATTAGCTTCTCTTTCAAATTCCCTTTTGCAAAAGGAAATTTGTCCTGCCTACCTCAAATGACTCTTGTAAGGACTAAATTAGCAAAACCTCAAAACAAACAAACAAAAAAACAGCAAACAACAAAAAAAATTCCCATAACTTGGACTAAGGAGACTTTTAAACTTTATCATTACTTTCCCCACTACACAGCAGTAAGAATGCTCTGCACCACCCAACTGTTGCCCCAAATATCTTCTTCTTGAAGCCTTTTTATCATCAGCAGTAGCAGCACCATAAAAATTATGCGGCTCTAAACCACTCCCTCCATATCTGTCCATATTCATTTGTTGCTCGTGAACACCTGTTGACTTATATTCATGTTTTTTAACAACAACATCTCTTTGTCCAATTTCAAAGTGATGGCTTGCATCTGGAATGTCCCCAAAGGCTCATGTGCTGAATGTTTGGTCCCCAATGCAGCAAAGTTCAGAAGTGGGACTTTTAGGACCTCATCTGTGGATTAATCCATTCATGGATTCATAATTTGAATAGACTATTGGAAGGTAAGGGTCCTTAGGGCAGCAGTTAAGTACTGTAACTTCTCTCTCTCTCTCTCCTTCTAGGCTGTCATGAAGTTAGCATCTCTGCTCCACTCTGCCCTCCCAGTGACATGATATACTTCTTCACTACAGGCACAAAACACAATGGAGCTAGCCAATCGTGGACTAAAATCTCTAAAACCATGAGCCTAAGTAAATCATTCCTCCTCTAAGTTGATTTTCTCAGGTATCGTGTCACAGTGACAAGAGGCAGAGTAATACACAAAGCCTGCCCACCCTGCTTTAAGAACTTGAATTGTTACAGATCTATGCTGGTCCTCTTCCTCCTGCTCCCCCAACCCTCTCTACTCTCCTTGGTGCTCCAAGTTGCAGTGACCTTCTGAAAATGCACATTGCCAAAAACTCCCATTATATCCTGGCACATGAAGCGGTGAAATGTGTATCATTAATAATACAGTCACACAGCCTGACACGGTAGTGTTGCCTGATAACTTCCTGAAGTTGGAGTAGCTCTCTTCTTCCATGTATCCTGCTCAACGTTCAATCAAAGTTATGAGTGAATTACAGAGAGAAGATGTTAACCAAATTGAAAATGACATAAAGTCAGAGAAATAACAGGTTTTTTTTTCCTCCTCAACCTTCTAGAATGCTAAGTAAAAATGAATAAGATGTAAGGATTAAAGAACTTTTTATTCAAATTCCAAAAAATCAAAGCCATAGGATGGCCTTACCGTAATTTTGAGTAAAATAAGTCAGACTCAGAGAGAAAAGTATTACATATTTTCTGTCATATATGAAAGCTATAGGAGAAAAACAGGAAAAAATGCCATGAAAGTAGAAGGGAGACCACTGGGGTAAAGGAAAAGGAATAGGGGAGGGAGGAGGGGAAGATGGTGGAGGTAGTAAAAGGAAAGGATGGGGGAGCCAAATTAATCAAATTATGTTTTTACCTAAATACAAATATGCCACGATGAAATGCACCATTCTGTATAAACAATATGCACCAACAACAGAAAGTTTAAAAAAAAATGCACCTCAGTTTTGCCTGTAACGCATTGTGATTACTTCTTCATTTGGTAAAGTTAAATACTCATTCAGTTATTTTATTCCTTTCAACTGAAAAGGTACAAATCAACCCTGTTGTCAGCAGACTGTGATAAGTAATGTTTCAAGCCAAACAGAATCAAGGTCAGACTAGAGCTCAAAACATTACTTTGGAAAGATTGTTGCTTTCCTACCAATGGCGTACCTACCCAGCCCCATGTTCTTCTACCTGCTTCTTCAACAAGGTTTTAAGGTACCAAGTTGTTCAATTGTCCCACATCCTGTTAGCATTCAATATAAAACTGTGTCTGTAGCCGGGCATGGTAGCGCATTTGTAATCCCAGCATTTGGGAGGCTGAGACTGGAGGATCTGGGTTTGCGGCCAGCCTCAGCTATGTAGTGAGGCACTCCGCAACTTAGTGAGACCCTGTTTCAAAATAAAGAATAAAAAATAGGACTGGGGGTATAGCTTGGAGGTAGAATGCCCCTGAGTTCAATCCCCAGTACCGAAAAAATAAATAAATAAATAAATAAATAAATAAATAAATAAAACCGTGTCTCTAGTCCTTGCTTAGAATCATCTCGTCAATGCCCGAATCCTTGATAAGCCCCTCAAATGCTCTCTTACAAGGGAACCATGTGCTCTCTCTTATGGCAGTAAGCTCAATACACTTATATTTGTTTGTATATGTGTTTCTGATGCTTTTTAATAAATATGTATTCAACATTGACTATGTGGAAGGAAGTTACGGGGTGATGGAAGAAGGTAAGGAGTCAATTTAAAAAATAAAACAGAAGTTGGATCAAACCCAGAGCTAAGATGACTGGTGAGAAAAAGAGAAAGAAGGGCAGAACTCAGAGTAGAAGAAGTCAGACCAGCTGTGTACAAGACACCTGGATTTCCCATATCTCTTACTGAAGGTCTCTGTTGAGTAGGCACAGTCAGACTTTATATCAAGTGACATAGAATAGGGGTGGACACTAGCCCCAAATGGGGCCTGTCCCACAGACTAGTTCTTAACTCCTGTGGCCTTGCTCAAAATAAAAGAAATAAGCTAATTATATTCCCCTTTTAGGATGCTGAGCTAAAATTTACATAAGTCAATTTCAGCGGATAATGAAATCAAAAGGATTATCAAGAGTCATCCCACTATAAGGAGCACTAGGTGGCTGTTAAGAACCATCTGTAACTGAAGACAGGACGAAACTAATTATCAGACAGGTGAGGCTAGAAGTCATGTGCTCCTTCATTGGGTAAAAGTGGGTAGTAGAGATGTCTTAAGTGAGACCACAAGGGCTCAAGAGATAGAGCAGCTTTTTTGGACAACAATATTCCCCTTCAAGTCCCCCAAAGGTCTGGATGAACTTGTATTCCTGTCTGGGAGTCTCATGAGTCTTTCTTTATACTTGGCGCCTGTTTCATTGACCTAGTTCTTACTGCTACAATAAGAGCCCTAACCAGGACAAGAAAGAAGGAACAGGGAACCTTCAAACAGTAGCTCAAGACCAGTAACCCAGAGAGGAAAAAGGAGAATGAAGGGAAGTCGAGTTGACACAGTTGCTTCTGAGTTCAGCCTGCAGCTGGCTGGGACCAGGAGTAGACAGTAAAGGCAGAGAAAAGTGGGCCGGGTGACATGCCAAGTGGCATGAGGTCTTGCTGCTGCCATCGTGTTGCTTTTCAAGGTGTGGCTCGGGAGCCGGCTCCTTGGGAAGGCCCTCCCCTCTGTCCTCCAATCTGAAACTCTTTCCTATGTTCTGGCAGCACCCAGTTCACTCCCCAGAGCACTTGCACTCAGTATTCTATTACTAAACGTCCTTCCTTCTGAATGTCCTCCATCCCTGTGGGTCTCAACTGGGCACGCTTTGGGCCCCCAGGGGCCATTTGGCAATACTGGAAAGATTTTGCTTGGCATTACTGGGCGAGGGGAACTACTGGTACTGGCACCTAGTTATGGTGCTAAACATCCTGCAGTGCACAGGAGAGCCCCTGATGATGAGGACTCATCCGGTCAACCACATTCACTGCGCAGAGGTTGAGAAACCCTGCTCTAGATCAGAAAGTTCTCCAGTAGAACTTTCTGTGATGTGAAGGATGTTCTTCAGGCTATGCTGTCCAGACCCAAGGCCACCAACCACACGTGGCTGTATTGCACCTGAAATGTGGCTAGTGCAACTGAGGAGATGGCTCTTTTAGTTTGTATTTAATTTTAGCAAATTTAAATTTAAATGCACACATGTGGCCAGTGGCGACAGTACAAAGCAATTCTCTCCTCCTTACTCCTCTTTCCAGTATCCCAGAGGCACCTGCTATAGCTGCATTTTTACAACTGTGTGTTTGATTGTTTATTCTCCTCTGTAGACTAGAAGCTCCCTGTGGGAGGGAAACATACTCAAACCATCCACCCCCCTGGGTCCCTGGGCATTTCTAGATATGTCCTTGCTAATCCCCAAGCGATTGTTTATCACAGCAGTAAATGCTTCATGAGCAGAAGGGTTTGCTGTCTCACCGACTCAAAGAGTCTGGCCTCTTAGCTCAGAAAGCCACCAGTCTTTAAGACAACATCTCATGCTCCAGTCCTTGCGTTTGGGACCAAAGGACTGTGACACACTCCTGCCACCTGGTGGCAACATATGAAAAGTCACGCGAAGGCTTTAACCCTGCCTGAGGTTCGGATTTGGCCAAAACACAAGACAGAATGGGTACCCTGTAAGACTTGTCATTAATAGAGTCATAAATCTGAGAGAAAACTTAGTGATTACTGATTTCAGTTGTGCCGATCTCCAGATGAGGAAACTAAGGCTGAGAGGTATTTTGCGACTCACTTAGAGACTCAGTTAACAAGGGCCACGGGCATCACCTCGTTATCTCCAGTCATGTGTTGTTTTCCTGCAATCCACCTCTACAACATAACGAGATTTCTATTTAGGGAAACAAAAGACTTGCTCGCTTGTTAGAATCATGAACAATTAAATATAACAGGACAGCAAACAGCAGGGGCCAATTTCTTTTATGAGACCTCTTTTGTAACGAACATGGGTCTTTATAAAGAGACTGTCTTTTCAGAAGTGACAAAATTTTGCTGGGGTTGGTTTCAGCTGAGCTTGTTCATTCGATTTAAATGAACGGAGATGGATGTGCATCAGCAAAAACCAGGTGGGTAATTGCTCCCCTCTATGGAATGGGATATTATATTTCATTTATGATTTCATGTATCAAATATGTATTAAGCATTGCTGTGTTGTGCTGGGTGCTACACTAGCACTGGGAGTACAAACAGGAAAAGAAATGATATTTATGCTCTCATGGGACTCACAGTTTGTGGGCTAAGATGCCACTGCTACCCAAGGTGTAACCAAGACACTGCACATTCGGGATGTATGGGGAAAGAGATGAGAGAGGACTGGAGAAGGTAGCTGTGAGCAGAAACAGAAGCAACTGATGAGGTAGAGTAGAAGGAATAAAATTTAGGTAGAAAGGAGACATTGGGAAGGAAAGGAAAAATATAGTTTTAAAATCTGGAGAGTTCTAGCTGACTCCACCCTATAGGGTGTGCTCAAAATCTTAGGAGAAAAGTCTAACTGGGCCACACCTTTTTAATCCCTTGAATCCCAGCCCCCACCTGAGATTCAGAGCCAAGATCAGATCCATCTTAAAACCTGAGGAGGAGGATCCAACTTTTCCTATGCCCACCTTCTTTTGGATGACCAACTATACCTGTATTCCGGACTTCTAAGCCAACCCCCTCAGATATAAGGACTAAGGAGGCAAGGACTCTCTCTTTTGCCCTCCTGCTCCATGACTCAGAAGATCTCCGCTTACCTGTTTCCCCGAGTCCCTTACTTTCTTGAATAAAAACCTGCCTTTTGTTCCTGACTGGCACGTGTTTGTTAAAATTCTTTTTATCACGGAGGCCAAGGACCCATGAGTGGGACCGTGTTATCTCACGACACTACAGCCATTTGTGCTGGAGAGAGAGAGGCACCCGGCAGGGCCAAATTCCAAATGTGGTTGGTGCCAAAGAAGCCAGCAAAGAAGTATGAGGTGGCAGTATTGGCAAAACTGCAGAGTCAAGCGGGAGTGGATACCCAGGGGAAGATGTATTCGGGCCATTACGGCTACTTGGCTAGGAAGAACTCACCCCTAGCGTGCCAAAGTGGGAGGGCAGAGAGAAGCAGTTACCAGGCAGGGCTGAGTGGCGGGCCTGGGAAGCCCCCCAGACTGGGCTAAGAGAGGGAGATTATTAACACGCCTCTTGCCTCTGTTAGGGTTGGCGCAAGCATTGGCATTAGGCTGTGCCAGCAGGGCAGGGGGCAGCCAACACAGGCGGCTTCTATGGTGAGAGCGCCAGCAGGGGCCAGATGGAAACACTGACCGAAATATTAATTCAGTTCTCTGTGGTCTTCTGTTCAGACACATGTCAGTCCTTTGTGGGTTTGTTTAGCTTTAAGCCTTTGACTGTGTGGGGCCAAAGCCCTCCACCCTTGATTTGCTTGGATTTTCAAGTCCTAGATTAGCTGAGTTTGTAGGGAGGGATGATCCAGGTCCTGTGTACTGGGAAGGACATCATAATGCTTTAGAGAGTGGGGGGAGGGGAGATCCTACTTATTTTCCCCAGAGTTGAGGCACATCTCAGCCTGGGAAATTCATTCTGTCCTATGTGGTATAATCGAGTCTGTATGGTTTCAGGGCAGGCAGTGAGCCTTTAACATATACATTCCAACATCTCCCAGCGAAAAAGGTTGATCTTCCCACCAAAGAAGTTTCCCTGGAGATAGAGCCTGGTGTCTTCAAGGTCATGACATCCAGTCATTCTTTGTTGGGTTGGGTCTTTCAAGATCATAAAGTCTAAGCTGGGTGTGGTGGCACACTCTTATAATCTCAGTACTTGGGAGGCTGGGACAGAAGGATAGAAGGTTTGAGGCCAGGCTTAGCAACATAAGTGATACTCTCCACAACTTACTGAGACCCTGCTTAAAAATAAAAAATCAAATCAGCTGGGGGTGTAGCTCAGGGGTAGAATGCCCTTGAGTTCAATCTCCAGTACCACAAAAAACATATTAAAAAAAAAAAAAAAGATCATGAAGTCTCTTCAGTCTGTCAGTGGGTCTGGAGAACTTCCACACCCTGAGCCTGCCCTGAGGCCTTTGGCTCCAACCTCTGAAACAGACTTCAACCTAACTGACAAGAGATTGGCTTTCAACCAGGTCTTGGCCCGGGACCCACAGTGTAACCCCTCCCTGTGACCTTGAGTCCTGAGAAAGATAGGTAGATCTTACTCCCTGACTCAACTTCCTCAGCTGCCCTTGAGATCATTTTCAACATCTAACAGAAAAAATCTGTTGCTGAGGCAAAAAAAAAAAAAAAAAAAAAAAAAAAAAAAAATGAAAATGTTATGCTAGATATTAAACGTCATCCAAGAGACAGTAAATTTAATGGCCCCAAAGTGGTTTCCAGCCTCCTCGAGGATTTTACTTTCCGAGCCTTGGAGAAGCTAAGTGCTGCCCTTCTATTTCTGGTCTGCATTTGAAAAGTCATAAATAGTTAACTGTGTGAGTTCTTTTTTAAAACCTCCCAGGAGCAGCTAAAAATAGCCTCTGGGGGCTCCATGCATATTTCCTCAGGTCCTCCCCTTAATCTTGCAATGTGAGTGGTGACGATTTATTGGTACTGTCACCTGTGGGTCTGCAGAGACAAAAACAGCCGGACTGGAAGGCAGAGAGAAAGAGAGATGGTGGCATGGCGGAAGGGCCCTTTGGGAGGTGGAACTAGAATCAATTTCAGGCTGAGAGGGCTAGGATGAGAGATGTCACCTCTCCTTTCCCTGCTAGTAAAAGGAGAGAGGAGGGAAAGTCTCCTCCCCAGGATGCAGTAAGAATCTACCCTCGAGTCAGATGTTTCGGCAGATGCTTCAGCAAATCAGAATCTGCCAAGATCCAAGTGCTATCATGACAGGTCAAGCCCACACTGCTGTTTCCTATCTCCAGGCTGGGAGTGGGGCCCTCCTGCCAGTTTCCCAGCCCAATGGCATGACCTGAGGCTGACTGTCCATCATCCACTTGATGGACAAGGGGCAGGGACAGCCGAGCCCAGCTCAGCCACCTGCCTGTTCTTTCCAGCCGAGCCTCAGCTTCCCTATGTTTATGTGCTTAACAGCAACACCACTTCCTTCTGACCCTCAGCCCCTCTCCTTGAGGGAAACATCCCCTTGCCAATAGACCCCCAGTGCAGAGTACTCTAATCCACCCCAAGGAAGGTAAAGGGTGGGGCAGGGACATCCCAGCCGACTCTCTGCCCTCTGTTTTCCCTCCCAGCGCTCCCAACAATGTGCAGTGATTAGCCGTGTCCCAGGCCCCCTGACACCCCTTAACCTGGAAAATCAGGCAGACTTGCTCCACAGCAATCAGCTCCCAGACACACAGAACCGTAATGTGATTACGCCATTTACCAAAATGCAAAGAGAGCTACTTGAGGCGTTTCTGATTAGGGCTGACATTATCCCTCTAATGGGCCACTGCATTAATCAAAGTTGTTGCTATGGCTATGGCGATGGTGGGGAAATAACCCCAGCTTGATTCTAGGCCTGCCGGGAGCAGCCACCAAGGGAGAGGTCAGCTTTTGTTAGGGACATGGCACAAGCATTGCTTCTTCGTGCTTCTGAAGAGCTTTCTATTGAAACCGCACCAGCCACCAGAAAGAGAAACCTCTGTTTTCTTCCGTTACACTGGGGTGTTCTGGGTCCATCGCTCCAGGTGGCTTGGTGGTGTTGTCCTGGGAGGGGCGAGGGTGTGTGCATGTTGAGGGTGGAGAGAGGAGACTGATTTGTGGGGCTGTCAGAGCTGTCTGCTCTCCAGAGCTGTGTCTTAATTGCTGGGTGGCCCCCTGGGAACCCTGTGGGGCATGAGAACCTGGGGGTGGGAAGAAGAGGATATGCAGAGAAGCCTGGCTTTCCCATGGCGTCAGCAGAGCCTCTACAGCATTTGGCAGACACGAGCCCGGAACACACACCCTATGACGAAGCAGATGGAAAAAGGGAGGCAGGAATGAAATGGACCTGACAAGCCCATGTGTGTGCAAAAGCCCTTGCCTCTGCCCTGGGCTGCAGGGACCCCATGAACTGCAGGGGAGAGGAGGGGAGAGGAGAGCAGGGTGGGTGCTGGGTCATTCCCTGGACCCAAGCCAGCCCCTCAGGAACAGATATGTGCAAAAAGGGAAACTTCGAGGTCAGCGTTGTGACACATCCCCTTCCCCACTTCTACAGGGAGAGAACTTTGGGGGCAGAATCAAGAAATCTAGTTCCTGTTCAAATCCTTTCTAAAATTTTCTCAAAGGCTTGGTTTTCCCCAACTTCACAGTGGGGACAATTAAGTCTACTCTGCTTTGTCCTTATAAGGGAGTAAAAATAAAATTGTTTCACTTGGGGGAAAGTGACTTGTTAACTCTAGAGCAGAAATATTTAAACTTGGCTGCACCCAGGAGTCACCTAAGGAGTTTTTAAAGGGTGTGAACCTGGGCCCCAGCATCAGACCTTTGGTCTCATTGGTCTGAGAGACATCCAGGGCATGGGGACTTTTCAAAACTCCCAGGGAACCACTATACCCTGTCTTTAAGCTTCATTTCCAAACTAACCATATTTTTAATGAGAACAAGAATTTTTTTTTTTTAATTAAAGGCTTCTGTGAAGATAAAGACAGCAAATGTATGAGAAAGTGCATAAAGTCGTATATCCTGTATTCCTAATTAATGTTCAAGTCACTCATTAGCGGCCACTGCCTCTGTTCCAGGGGAAAGGGTCTTGTCCCCAGGGGTGAGACCCCAGACAGCACCTCACCTCGTAGCTGCGGAAGCGTGTGAAAGTCACTGAATAACAGCGAACATGTGTAACACCTGAAACCCTTCACATGCTTGATCTCACTTAATTATAGCAACAACCTGGTGGGGCAGGCACGGATCACTGTTACCACCCTGCGAAGCCACATCACAGGCGACGCAGGCAGGCACTGTTGGAGCTTGGATTTTAACCCAAATTTGTCTCATTCCAAAACTAGACTTCTTTCCACGACCTTCCTGGTTAGAGCTGACCTGAGTCAATTTTGCCATTCACTGTGTGGACATAAGAGGTCTTC